>VZRQ01006258.1:2946855-3125296 GCA_013397975.1 Machaerirhynchus nigripectus
TGTTTTTTTTTGTTTTTTTTTTTTGTTTTTTTTTTTTTTTTTTTTGTTTGGTTTGGTTTGGTTCAGTGTTTCTTTAATAAAAATAGCACTAAGCCACTGTGCTGAGTTTTTTCATACCAAGTTACAGCTTCATATTTTTCCATATCCTTACTTCAACTCTTGTGGTCTGATTTTACAAATAAAACTGATAAGTCTACTGACTCCTATTTGGAAAATTTATTAAAATGTTGATGTCAATTTTTATTTATTGTGGCATCAAAACATTTTTAGTTTTTTGAGAATGACAACTGTTATTTTGTTACAAGTATCTTATGCTTGATAATGTATTTCATCTGTTAGGGTGTTGGCTGAAATTGTAACCAGTTGTTTTACTCTGTGGTGCTTGCATAAGCTGGATTTCATTACCTGACTGCAGTAGTGCTGCCAGTAAGCACAGGCTGAGACACACATTCCAGACTTGCCTGGGGTTTTTGCCCCTTAGTTTGTGCTGTCTTTGCTCTTGTACTTTAATTATGTAAAAATATACATTGAATTTCACTGCTTTTTGGGTGTTCATATAAGAGTGGTAAAGTAAACTATGAGCGGATTTGCCTCTTGGTTTGAATTTTCTCTTTGTGTATACAGCACTTTTACAGCATCTCCCAATGCTTACAGACCACAGTAATTTTTGAAGAAAAGTATTTCCTGTGCAGTTTTAGATGTGCCATGAAGCACTTACATGAAACCAAGGATTGTGTTCTGCTCTTAGTTTTAAAAATTTCACCAGTTTTGCTTGAAAGTTTGAGCTACAGTTTTTTTTTTTTAAAAAGCTTTAAATTTAATGTATTTTTTGTCTGCTTTTTTATTGTTGTGCTGATACTGGGTAACGAGTATTAAAAAACCCAATTGCTGTTTGTTGTATGGTAATAAGAAAAGCTTCTTTATCCCACTCAGAGATATTTTTTCTCCTTGTTTTAATAGATATTCTTCCCTGCATACTAGCTATTTTTGGATAGGAACCTCTACTGGCTTGTTAATAATTAATTTGGCAAACTTTGAATTAGAAGCTTTTTTATCTTACAGAGGTACGTTTATAAGATATCTGATTATACCATAATGTGATTGCTTTTGTTATCTGACATAGTGTAAGAATTAGGTTGTGAAATAGCAGAATACAATAGAAACCAAATGTTTTTTAAAAACGTTTTTTTCCTAATAGTTTTTGTGTGATTTCCTGGCTCTAGTGACTTTTCTCAGAAGATGTATTGGCAGTAGATCTATGTAGTGGCTAGCAAAGAATTTTTATTCAATTTTACAGTTCATGGGTGTTAAATACAAGGAATGTTACTCTACTCCATTATAATTTGAGGGTAAACTAGGAGTATATACTCTGAAGACAGTGGATTAGGGTCATGTCAAATTGGTATGAGTAATTGTTTTTTGTGTGTCTTAGAGATGATAGGTTTTTTCTTCTGAAATGCAGATATTATTTTATAGCACTATGTTCTTCTTGGTAAAGATTACAGTGACCTCAGCATTCGGATTGCCAGATCATGTGCATTAACAAGGAAGGCAGCTAATCGAAAGGTGAGTATGCACTAAACACTGCTTTAATAAATGTTAACAGTTCCAGTTATTTTCAATAAATATTAATTACACATTTTGCTGACAGATTAATGTACAGTTTTGTTTTTTTTTAATGTGAATTACACAGCAATGTCTTTGAAGAGGGTTGATTCTTCATTATGGAATCTGCTAGTTTGAAGCTCTCACATCTTATAAACAGTCTAAAATGATTAATAGGGAAAAGGTGAATTGTAACAGTGTTCAGGGTGTACGCTGAATATTGGGAATGACCTTTGGAGAAGCAGAGGAAATCTTTTAGGGTAAAAAAAAGGTATAAACATTGCTATACCATGTTTCTCAAACAAATGTTAGGATGAGTTACTTCTGAATTCTTCTAAAGGATCTGTCAAAACTATTTGGGTTGTGAGAAAATTTATGTTGAAAGTCAGTAAAAGTGATTCTAAGAAAATGGAAGGTATTCTTGTCTGTATACTCCACTTTTGATGTTGCAGTTTTCCTACAGATGTAAGCTCAAACAAGGCTACATATTTAACATAGAAGTCTTTTGCTTTAGAGAAGGATTTTGTTTAAATTCAGTTCTTAGCATGTTCTCATCATGTCGCTGAAGCCAATCTTCCATGTGTACTTCTTTTCTCTCAACTCTTACTGCAAAACTATCTCTAGTGTTGGAGGTGTTGGAATTTCTGTCACTGTTATGTATGTAAGTTTGTTAAAACACATTTAAGCAACATAGGCACATTTTGAAGGACAGTTTTAACCACTCTTTACCACTTAATGCTCCTCAGGACTAAACCTAAGATATTTTTGAGAAATTTTTACAAATTTCAGAAATTGATTTCATTTTTCATTATAAATCTGTTATTTTTTGTACTTAAATTATGAATCAAATGGAGTGTTAATTTATGGTATAATTGCTGCAGGTTTTATGTTTGATCACCTCGATGTTTGAAGATATGATTGCTGTGTTGGAAGTTAACCTTGCTGCATTGGTGAGAACTCAGCACAGTGATTTTCACCCATGTAGAAATGAGAGAAGTCTATCAGTTATTGCCAGGTACAGAATAATTAAATGTCTTTTCTCCATGTTGGATTATGGATTTGTTTATCTTGCACTAAAGTGTGTCATATTGTTTTCTGCAGTGATATTTGTTGACATGGTTTGATTTTGCTTCTTTTCCTATCATGGTTTAGTTGTACAGAGAAGGAGAAATCACAGAATCACAGAATGGTTGAATGTGGAAGGCACCTCTTCAGGTCATCTTGTCCAACCACCCTGCTCAAGCAGAGCCACTTGGAGTCATTTGCCCACCACAATGTCCAAAAAACTTTTGAATATGTCCATGGAGGGAGACACCACAACCTCTCTGGGCAGCCTGTGCCAATGCTCAGTCACCTTCAAAGTAAAAAAAAAAAAGTGTTTCCTAGTGTTCAGAGAGAACCTCCTGTGTTTAAGGTTTTGTGCATGGCCTCTTGTCCTGGTGCTGGGCACTGGGCACAGAGCCTGGCTCTAGAGTCTGCCTTACAGCCTATACTGCTGCATAGGCTTGCTCCTCCTCTGCTGCAGGACTTTGCCTTTCTCCTTGTTGAACTTCACAAGGTTGCTGTCTGCCCGTTCATCCAGGCAGTAAATGTCTCCCTGGATGACAACACAACCTTCTGCCCCTTAAGGTACTCCTCTCAGCTTTGAGTCATCAGCAAACACAGTGAGGGTACACTCTGCTCCCTCATCCAGATTAATAATGCAGATGTTTAATGGAATTATCATAATGGAATTATATGGAGTTATATCCTCTGGGTTACTCCACTAGTTCCTACTTTCCAACTAGACTTTGAGCCACTGATCATCACAGTCTGGGCCTGGTTGTTCATCTGGTTTTCAATCCATCTAACTGTGTGCTCATCCAGACCATAGTTCATCAGCTTCTCTGTGAGATTCTTAGGGGAGACACTGTGGAAAGTCTTACTGAAGTCAAAGCAGACAATATCCACTCTCTCATCTGCCAAGCCACTCATTTTATCACAGAAGTTTATCAGATTGATCAAACATGACTTCCCCTTGGTGAATCCCTGCTGGTTATTACTTTCTTGTCCCTGTAAATGATTTATGAGAAAATGCTTACATCTTGAAGATGACAAAACCCCTGAAATATACACTGAAGTGCAGATTTCACTTTCACTGACTTTTAAGTTAAAATAGTCAGTTAGTATTCACAAAACTGGGATCTAACACATAAAAGATATTGTCTGTGAATCGAGTCAGGGCCAAGGCTTCTCTGTGCTGCTGAGAAACTGAGCTGATAACTAATCCACTATGCCTAACTTGTTTTCATTAAAATCTCATTGCTACTGCACATCTACACACACATATGAAGAAAAGAACTAAAAAGGAGTTTTGGGACCTTTTCTAATCTGACATTTTTGTCCATTGCATTAATAAATTTTTTTTGCTTGGTTTTATAACTTAGGTGTACTTTATTGGCAAATTCTCCATTGTGTAAAGGTTTAAAGAAAAACATGAAAGAACCTTCTAGTAAAACACTTGGTAAGTATAAACCAATCCTGAAATTAATTAATAAAGTTATGTTTTTAATAACAGTAACTGACTTCCAGCTGGCTTGTGCCTAATACAATCAGTACGTTAATTTTTTAAAAATACATGTTGCATTATATTTTTACTTCTGTAGGATGAATTTTACACTTCTATTAGTATTTCAAATCATACATGTAATCATTCATGTAATTCATATAATATATGATAATTTCATATCATACACGTTCATCATTCATGTAATTGTAGTTGAAAATTATGGTTATAAGTATTTTTCTTATTTCAAAACCCATTGTCTGAGAACTTTCTGTGGATTTTAAAAGTGTCAGAGTGTAGAATATTTACATTATTGTAAGTCATTCTTTTTCCATAGCACGCAGTAAATTTTTCTGTACAATTTGTCCTTTCTTTCGTAACTTTGGTTATGAAATATAACAAAGAGATATTTTGTTATATTTTATTGTTATAGATAATCTTTTGCCAATATTGGATGTTTAGGAAGTTAATTTTTGCCTCAATATTCTACTGCTTAAAAAAAGAGAAGATCTGACTTCCAGTTGCCATTGAAGCACTTGCAGCTTTTTTTGGTTAACAAAAATAAAAGTCCAAAAAAATATTAAAACAAATGTTTTCATCATCACCATTTGCACTTATTGTGCCCATTAGAATGTCAAAGGTTATATCTCTAGGGGTTTATGGTATTTTCAGAATACATCTACAGTATTTTAGCTAGAATTCCAGGCTGCCTTGGACACCCATCACTGAACTGTGCTGCCTTTGTTGACATCTCATGATCAGATAGATAAGTGCTGTAATGAAATCCTTTGGTCTCTTAAGGCATGTGGTACTGGGAGCTTCTCAGAAAGGACCTTTTTGTGCCTCATTGCTGCACAAAGAGAAAGGATAGTTAGAGGCATTTGAAGGGACGTCTACCCTCAGCATAGGTAAATATGTCCCAATGCATCTGACATTTTTTCCCTGGGAATATCAACAAGATACAACATTTATTTGTAAGCGTTTACAACATCTATTTGTTTTTTTTCTGCTGATATGAAATACTCGTATTCAGTTTGGGGCTGAGAGGTGCCCTCCAGGCGTCCTAGTATGGCACTGGGCATGCAGACATTACCCATGACCTGAGCTGTGTAGGAACACAAATACTTATAGGTACCCACCAGTCAGCTTTTTAATGATCTTTAGATGCATTCCTTATTCCAAATATAGGGTGTGAATACATTACATCCAATGCATACAAAGTCTAAGCAGAGGCAGTTAGAAATCACATTTGTGAACGAATGGTGACAAAGTGATTCAGAACAATATTCTTGCTACTTCAAAGAACTTCATACTCATTCATATTATTGGAGGAGGGGTGTTATACACTGTAACAGTTCATCTTTCTTTCCTTTTCTCACTAATCATTATTTTAGAGTGATTGGTCATAAATATGTTTTTCAACATAAGGAAACATCAAGTATTTATGTTGTGCAAGTCTATCTCCCTTAACTATAAAAATATAATATTAAAAAAACATTTTAAAGTAAATTAAATTATTTTGTTACAGGGGTGAAGAGCACAGTGAAAGATAAACCATTGGTTTTCCATAATAAAATAAAGTCATCAGGATATACAGCAGCACCACGGTGAGCAGAAATATTACTTTTCCCTGTTTTATTGGTGTGTGATATTTTTTCACATAATATAAATATGTGGTCTCATGACTGTGAAATTAATCACCTGTGAAAAAAAGTTATGCTGTTATCAAAGAAAATAATTTTAAAAACATATTGTAAACCAAAATTTTCACAGCTTCTGGTCATTGGTCAACTTCTTTTGAAATCCGTATTAGGTGTCTTGATTCTTTCATCTGACTAGACTCTTATTTCTTCAGCTTGCAGAAAGAATTGTCTGAGAACTTTATTTTTATGGATTTTGACCTTCAGAATGCGCTATTCAACAAATAACTCACAGAAATGAAGGTGCAAACTCAGGCATTAGAATATTAGACATTTATATTGTCATCAAAGTCTATATTCTCTTCTCTACTGACATTACCCTTAGACGTAAATAGGAAGAAAGAAGTAGGATTGCTTTTGTTTGAAAAGAGCTGTTTCTCCCATGAAATGTTTAATGTTCCATATAAGAGAGTCTATTTTCTCTTGTAGGATGACCATGTTTTCTCCAAATACTAATCTGAAAAAAAAGGAGGTATCAAAGTGGAAGACCAGTTGTAAATGGTAGGTAATCTAACAACTCTGTTAGAGGAGGAACAAATTAAAACAAAAAGGGTAATTACAGTTCTATTGAAAATTTGATTTGTCTCCACTTCTCTCATTGGAACTTTTTAGCAAGGGTTGTCACTAGAACTAAAAGGCTTGGTAAATTTGGTATAAAATTTATCACTGCAGCAAGTGATTTGGTTTATCAGACTATGAATTAAATTGGAGTGCTTCATATGAAAGAAAATATGTGTATCTATTTTCCTAGATTTTTGTTGGTAGGAAGAACAGGTGCTAAATATGGTTGGAAGCTAAGTCCCAACATGTTCTTAAGCTGCAGTTCTAGTCAGAAAAATAACTGGGTGTGGCACAGGGAGAAGTGATTTCAGATCACATCCCTCATTCATCCCTAAAATATTGTTAGTTTAAGTTAATGCAAACTTACTGCAATGGATTTAAACAGAGCATGTGTAATAGTACAAGTTGACCAGTGGAATCTTTGTCACTGGTCACAAAGAGCAAATGTTTTTCTAAAGCTGGAATTTTCATGTTAATTTGTGTGGAATGTTAAATGGGGATATTGCACACGTTTTTTCTCTTTACTATTACTAAAGTCGTTGCTTTATGTAATACAACATGAAAGTAAAGAATGATTGATGCCATAATTTTTCTAATTTTAAAAGAGCTTTTAAAGTGTTAAGAAACCCATTTAATAGCTCAAGGCTAAGTTTTTTTAAACCTTGCACACAGGGGAAGCCTTTTCATGGGTAATTCAAGATAATTTCAACTTTGGTTTAGCACTGTTTTATATGTGTTGAGCTACTTAGTACTTTAAGTTTCGTGTGGTTTTTTTAGTTAAATTGCCTTTTTTTAGTTAATATTGCATTTTGTCACAAGGTCTTTGTAAACGAGGTACAGTTTACATTCTTTGAATACTTCCATTAGCTATGTGACTTAAGAAACTTAATTTTTTTTGCAAGACTGTTGATTCTTGATCTCATGAATTCACAACTTGCAGTGATATGAGTAGTTTAAATATGACAATTTAAAACTAATTTGGCTCTTACCTTGGATTTGACATATTTCTTCCAGCAAATATTTATATAAAGACGTTTAGACTAGTTCCCAAAGCACATTTATTTCATAACTGAAATGAAGATGTACTGGTTTCTTTCTTTTTTCATTCTTTGAAGTAAAAATAAAGAATATCCATTGGAAAGTCATCCTCCAATCAAATACAAGAAAGAGATATCTGTTACTTGTAAACCAACCCCAATATTTTGTATTCAATATTCTGGTAAGTACAGGCTTTATAAAAAGTGCAGTTGTGTCAGTGTGCAGAAAGAAATCCAGAATTTGTGTAGCATAGTTTCTAAAAATTGTGGATTTACTGTGGATAAATTTACAGCAAACTTTCTGGTAATACCACATACTGTTTGATCATAATTTTTTATCTTGCAAAACCATGCAAGCTGTTACTACATATGCAAAAGGATTCTATTTCTGACTTTATGTCTTGTTTCCTTTTGAATTTATTCTTTAACTTTCCCACTACTACTTGAAAATTAAGAATTCTTTCACTAAGGAATTTATTTTCTGTCATATTTACTTAGTGTCATTGGGGTGTATTAAAAACTGAAGTTCTGTTTCAAATACTCAGAATACTCCTATTTCTTATATAAATATTATTCAATTTTTATAAATTAAAATATTAAAAAATAAAGCCTTTGTGATCCAAAGAGAGGCATTTTCCTTAACTGCTTTGGATAAATGACTCTTGCAATAGGTTTAGTCAGCTCCAATGTAAATATCATTAAGCAGAAGGCACTTCCTAGATTAGCAATCAAGCATCCTACCTGGTATGTAATTATGTCAATGTACACCCTGCAAGCCAAAATATTTTCAAAATATTAAAAAAATTAAGTCTCTGTAAGTATTTTGAGGACAAGAACAACTTTCTCCCTCAGGAAATAAAAGCAATTAGATGCAATCAGTAACTTTGCTAAAATATATCCCAGCCATCTCTCTGTTTTGCTAGTACATTTTAAGTATAAATCCTCTTTTAGTTTGAGGAAGAAACATCTTTCTCTCTTTTTCTCTTTGTCTCTTGCACACCCATGCATGCACACACAGGCTTAAATAATCACGGTTAAGCATAAAATTTCAGAGGGGTTTTTTTTTTGAGTTAAAAAATTTTGTTATTCAGAGAATATGTCAGGAGAAGAAATGAATTGCCTACAAAATGATACCAAATTCTGCAACACTAATTTGTGTGTTCATACAAAATCTGTGTTAAACATATGAAATGAATATCTGGTTTTTGTTTTGTTGTAGTGACATACGTGTTTTTTATGGTTAAAGAAGCAGCACACTAGCTCCTTTTTGCTTTCAAATGTAAATCATTAGATGCTGTTCTTTGTAGGGGATGGAGAGCTGCTGGCTTGTGGCCTGGCTGACAAAACTGTGCTGATATTCAATTCCAATCTCACTGATGTGCATAATGTTTTTTCAGGTAAATTTATGAGTTATATTATTAAAGATACAGCATATGATTGAGTTTGATCTAAGCTGGCATGGATTCCACTCACATCACACTGAGAATGACAGAGAGGGAGTACTGAGGATTCATGATGTAAAATTTATTTTTCTGATTGCTTAATTTTGTCCCAGAATTAAACTGACTACCAAGTGTTCCCATTTTCCAATTTTTTGTGAGGTAAGAAGCAATCTATGATGATAATAATTGAAATCTTCATCATGATGTATATTGTAATAATTAAAGAGAAACAATAAAGGCAATATACTGCAATAATAATGTGTGTGTATATTGTAGTAGTATATTCTTATATTTTATTAGCCAAAAATTGGCTGTGATGACTTGGAAAAGATGTGTTTGCTTTGCAACTCCAGACTTCTAAATAATAACGATTTTAAAAAGAGGAACTCTTCCTATGAAGAAATCCACAACTACAAAAGTGTATGTATGTGTAAAAATGAATGCTTTTAAATTAGTCTTAAACACCATATTACGTCTAAATGCCTACAGGAACAATCTGTTAAATTTTTTAATAACAGTAAATGTTATGACTTTAAATTATTCCTGCTAAATGAATTTTCTGTGAAAGCTCATAATGGAAAATGAATGGTTTTTACTAGCTGACCCTAACAAGTATTAAAACCAGACTACTTAAAGATATTTTAGAGAATTATTATTGTCTGACAGCTGACAACTGACAACTCTGACAATTATATAACTCTGACAACTGGTTTGAGAAAACAGTTTTTCTTTTCTATTAATTTTTATTATATTTAGTGGAAGAAGCTGTGACATTAAGGAGGCAACATTACTGATATTCTCCTTCTTGTGTGAGGAAATTCATGAAAATATGCCTCGTGGACAGAGTAAAGGGGTCTTTTTCTTCTACAATAGCAAGTTTTAAAGTTCTTTACTGATTTATTTCATTGATACCTTTAATCCTTTGTGTCCTTTTTTTAACGCTGCACAAGTCTGAAAAGCAATGTAAACCACATTCTACCGCGCATGTAGTTGTTCTCAAAAACAACAAAAGTGTTGAAGTGTCAGATAAAGTAATGCAAGGGGGTAGGAACCACAAACCATGAGTTGCCGGCTTGTTTCATTCACATTGTTTTCCTGTGCAGTTCAGATTACCATGCAGTCACCTGCTTACTTTCTACTTTTGATGCTCTTGTTTTAGAAGTGTCACAATGTATGTGTTTTCATGAAAAACTGTGATGCGTTATTCTTACTCAGAGCTGCGATCAATGGCCATATAAAATTTTCCTTTTTTCAAGAAATGGAAATTGTATCTATTCTGCTAAAAAATGCAGTTTCAAGGCAGCATTAACATCTGAATATTGCTGCTTATCAAAAGTCATGGTTTTATAAGGCAGCATCAGAGGAGTGGTATAACAACAGTTTTGCTGTAAGCCTAATTTATTGTCTTGTTCCCTGAAGGGTTCAGTTACAGTTTTAAGTAGTTCTGCATTCTTCTTCAGTGGTGGCTCTTCAGGTGTCTGTGTCCTGTAGTGAAGTGCAGGTAATATTGAACAGCTGTAAAGAGTTACAGCCAGCATGGCCTTTTTGAAGAAGTCTTTTTACAAAACCAGCTGCTATTCTTCTCAGTTTGCTTCAGGACTGGGGAACCCTGAGTAATGCCTGTTTTGAATCTTACTGGGCTCTTTCAAGCCAGCTGGCATCTCCTTCAGTGTGCTTTGGGACTGAGGGGCCTCGAGTGCAGAGATTTTTAAGCTTTTTTTGTGGCTCTTCCAATTTTCCAAACCTCAGATTTTCCTAAAGTTTCTCAGGTTCCTTACTACTTTGGAAAACTGTTTTGTATATTCTCTTGTGGTTTTCCTTTTTTTTTTTGTTTTTCTTTTTTTTTTTTTTTTTTTTTTTTTTGTTTTGTTTTGTTTTGTTTGTTTGATTGGTTCTGTTTTTTGGGTTTTTTTCTTAAATGCAGATTATTCAAGGCTTCAAAATATTTTTAGAAAATTGTGACCTTTAAATAAAGTTTTGCGTTGTGAACAAAACAAGAATAATGCTCACATGTGTATTTGTGCAGTACCTGTGCAGTTTCTGGTGAAAATTCTGCAGCTGCTAAGTAACTGGGAATTAAAATATCTCATTTTTAAGGGTTTTTGTAGAAATATGTCTACAAAATAAAATATCTCAATTGCTGAGATAAATTTAATAGCCCTCCTGTAATTTAAAGCAAACGATTTATTTTATATAAAACTTCAGTTGACTAAAGATAAAATGTGCACAAGAGGGCAGCATAAGAACTTTGAATGTTTTAAGGCTAGCTGAAATTTATCAGACTTCATCTGACAAATTGCAATAAAATGCATCAAAGTTTGTAAAGTTTGATAGACATGTTCTTTTTTGATCTTTTTGATCAGCTTAAATATAATGTCAGATCAAATTAATAATTTTAGCTTTTGAATATTTTTTCTGGCTTTTAAAGTTCTTTCTTTGTAAGTTTACAATTTTGTTTTTAACAAGCCATTGAAGTGGCATACTCATTTTATTTTGACAAAAATAGCTAGCTCAGTAATAAAAGATTAATAAATAAAATAAAGTATTTCAAATATTTTCAATGTCTTAAGGGGTTTCCAGATCACATTTAATATAAAATTTCATTATAACATAATACTCAGATTCTTTTTTCAATACTGAATCTTTGCTTAAATTTAATTTCAAGAATATTTCTTGAAAGTGCTCTTCCAATAACTTTGAAAAATTAAAGTTGGAATTATCTTTGTCTGTTTATTAATGAGAGACATTTTTCTCTGTTTTTTAGTGGAAGAAAATTTCAATAGCTGCTTTACTGTTACCAGTTTTAATCCAACCATTTGAAAGCCGTACTTAGAATGTATTTTAATATAGTGCATAATTGTATTAAAACAATACAATTAACTCCAGAGAAATTAATGAATGCAAGAAATGAGCTTTATGATATTACTGTTACTCTTTTTATTAGGTCATGATGGTGCAGTTAACTCTGTTGACTGGAGTCATGACAAGAAGTGGTTAGTTTCTGCATCAGAAGACAGAACTTTAAGGGTCTGGTCAGTCTGCAATAAGGAACCTGCCCTAATTCTGGTAATTGGAAACTTCCATTGGTTTGGACAACAGAGAACACTGTTTTGCACTTTCATCTACCTCCGTTTTAAAAGCTCTGTAGAAAAAAACAATTTCTAGAGCTACTGAATGGAGACTCCAGCTGATAAAATGATCTGGGTGGTCTCCATCGACTTCAAATTAGGTTTTCCTCATGATAATTTAGGAAAAGTGGTAAAAAAGACCAAACCAAAACTTGGTAAAAAAAACTAGATGACATGTCGGGAAGTTTCGGTTTTATTGTCTGGTCTGTATGTTCTATTTTCATTGGCTCAGCTCTGCTTGGCTTTAGTCTACTCCCCAATTCAAAAAGAAGTTCAAAGTATGAAGCTAGATTGTATTAGATTCAATTGACTATAGATACAATTAAATTTACTGCCAGCTAATTTAAGCAGAATGAAATCTTTATTTTGAGAGTAATAGATGTCAAAAATAGGAAGGGCCCCTACGTAGCAGTTTAACCTCCTGGCCTGTGATCAGGACGACAGGGAGGCTCTGCCTTAACACCAGGAATCTCAGACGAAAGATATTTGTTCTGTTTGCATCCATTCCTAATAAATTCCTTTATGTTTCAGGGTAAAGAGAACTTCCATAAGAATGTACGCTTTGCACAGTTTTATTTTCTAGATACATTTATATTGCTGTGTTGTGGGGCTGAATTTCATCTATTAAGTTTCCATCTAGACACAACCAAGGATGACCTAAAACGGTGAGTTAATTTCTAATTAACAGACCAATGAAAGTACTCATACAGTTTGATCTTGTATTTTGTCAGTGGTGAGGTGAGCTAAGGGGGCAAAAATATTAAAGAATATAAAAAACTGAACAAATGGTAAAAGCTACTTGCAAAATATCTTTGTTTTGAGTGGAAGGACAAAAAGAATTAGGGCTACAGCACTGAAGTCTTAGTTGATATTGTGAATGGTACGTCTTGTCTGTGGATGATATTAAACAGTATTGGGCTGCATCCTTAGATGGGAGAAACTGGTCTATTTCCTTGGTAGTTTTGCTGCTGCACAGAAAAACATACTAGAGCACAAGCTTAAATATGTTTAGGAATAGGAGTGCTTTCCTGGACTGAGGCATTACCCCGGTATGTAGAACTTCACTGAAACCTTAAATGGTCAGACAGAATATGTAATAGCTTTCTTCCATAATCTGATTACCTACTTTCTGTTTCACTCATTAATTCTTAGTTTATGGAGATATTAATAAAACAAATAAAAGATAACCCAAATTGCTACATAAACTTCAATTTCTAAGAGACAAGAACGAAGGTAGTGTCCAGCTCAGTGTGTCCACAATGTCTGCCTGAATTTTAAATGACTTACACTTTGAATTGAACTTGTATAGGACATGTAGCAAATGCATTGTGTCAAAAAAAAAAAATCTTAAATATACTAAAATTCCTCTTTTTTAACATAATGGGTACTCTTCTATTTTCCCCCCTCTGTTACTTTGGTTCAGTTTTCTCATAACTTATATTTGATGAATCTCAGTTTACTGTTGGTTGATTTGTTTTCTATGTGAAATTTTACCTGGGCCATGCCCTGTGAGGGATTTCTCTGTGTAACAGTCTGCAGTGTAGAAGCAAGGCACTTCAGCTAACTCAAACAATTGTTTTTTGGGAGCAACTTAACTGTTTCTATCAGCCTCTTTCAGCAGAATAAATTGGACCACAGGAAGCTTCATTGTGCCTTCATTACATTGTACCTATTATCTCAGTTAGCTTACATAAGGTTAGCTTGGGTAGGTTTACCCAAAAATAGAGATAAATCATTTGCCCTTTGTTGTGGGTTTGATACTGGCTAAAAGCACCAGGCATCCACAAGAATCGTAACAAAGGATTCATGAGCTGAGATAAAGATTAGGGGGAAAAAACACTCTAAGGCAAAACAGGTTCAAAACTTAAACAGTTTTGAAAAAGAAGAAAATTTATTATCAACAGAATTAAAAGTAAAAAGGGTAATGAGAACTAAAATAAACCTTTAGAACACTTCTTTTCTTCCCAGCCCCTCCCTCTTTCCCACTGACCGTGCGAGGAGACAAAACATGGAGTTTTGGTCAGTCTTTCACTTCCTAAAAATCTTTCTTCCGTATGCTTAGGGAAAGGAGTTTCTTTTTTCTGCTGTGCTATGGGATCCTTCCCATGGGAGATAGTTTTCTGTGAATTTCTTAGCATGGTCTTAATTTTCATGAATAGCCGTCCCGCCCAACCTGCTGTAACATGAGTCCCTCTGAAGGGGCCAAGTAGTCTTCCCAAAACTGCCTAGTGTGGGTCATTTTAGTTCATGGGGTTTAGTCTTTTAAGGATGAGCTGTTCTAGTTTGGAAGCAAGGGCTCTCTGTCTCTGGAAGCAAGGGTTTTCTCTCTCTGTTCAAGTTCTAGATTACAGCTTTTCAGCATCTACGGGCTCCAGCATGAGCACTTTTCCTCATGGGCTGCGAGTGGATCTCTTCATCCCCCCCATGCACTTTATGAATTGCAGAGAAACAGTTTTTTGTATTATAGTCCTCACCACAGCTTGTAGACAAAATTTCAGCTCCAACGCCCGGAGCACCTCCTCCCTCTCCTTCTTTTCTCTGACCTCGGTGCTGCCATGTTGGTTCTCCTCACGTGTCTTCACTTTTTCTTTTCCTCAGACTCAAAAGAAAATTGTTGTCCATAGGTATTATTGTTCTCAAGTTCTATCAGTTGAAAAGTTCTTATAGAGCTTCACAGCACTGAAAACGTTGATCTTGTCTGTTCTCCCTGTCGGGGCGTTGTTCGCCATGTTTTCATCGCTGGCCGCGTGGTCCCCGCTGGCACCACATGGGTGGTCCCAGCGTGCCAGGTCTGGGGCTTCTTGGAGTCGGGTTGCTTGGGAATGCAGCTGAAAGCGGGTGGTAAACTCCATCTAAGGCTAAGGACCGGCACGAGACCGATAGCCAACAAGTACCATAAGGGAAAGCTGAAAAGAACTTTGAAGAGAGAGTTCAAGCCTTGTGATTGAGGCCACAGGCCCTGGACGGTGTGAGGCCCATAGTAGTCCCCCCACCCCCCCAACAGGATGGGCCCCAGCAGCTGCCTCGCCACCCCTCAAAAGAAAAAAAAGAGTAACTGCTTTCTTTTGCCTTCCTGAATATGTCATCACAGAGGCGTTTCCAACTTCTCTAATTGGGCTACCAACCTGCCTATCTTCAGAGCCTTCAGCAATTGGCTCTGTGCTGGACATAGTAGAAGCTTCGAGTAGTTTCGTCTTTCAGAAGCTGCCCCTGTGGCTTCCTCTGCCCACTAAAAAAACTAGACTGTTTTAAACTAACATATTCTTGAAGTCTAGTGCAGTTTATTTTTTCATTTATTTGAATAAAGTACTTGTGGAAACTACAAAAGGTTCTTAATTAAATTGCAAAACACTGTATATTATCTTCTGCTGCACCATCACTGCTTAAGTAGCTCTGATGTCCATCTGAAAAGATCAGCAGACCATTGTTTGAGAATGACACTGAAAGGAAAAAGCAAGTCATTAAACATTTTTCTTTGGAACAGATCTGGCAGCTAACCATATTGCTCTTGTCAAATGATCTCAGTTTTGCAAACTTTTAGCATTGTTGGAAATGATTCCTACAAGCATGTCATGCATGGACTTTTGTACTTTCATTAGACAGACGTGCTGAAATGCAAGTATAACATTAACTGTTACACAGGAATTATTTTAACGCTGTGCAGACAGTGTCCAGCAATGGCTAAAACCCTGGTGTGTTATCAGCATGGTTTTGATCACAAGTCTGAAATACAGCACCATACAAGCCACTGTGAAGAAAATCAGCTCCACCCCAACCAGACCCAGTACAATTGCTATTAACTCTGTATTCCTTGGGTGACTTCTTTGAAAATCACTCTTCTTGCCTCTTCATATCCATGGAGTTGTGTTTTCTGTTTACTTTGAGAACAGATCCATGCTGCCTATGTGGATATATTTCAGTAAAGAGAAAGTTCTAATTAGGTTGAATAACAACACAGTTGTGTAATATAAAAATGTCTGAAGCCATTTTAGAGGTTTTTGGCATGTTTGTCACATCTGCATGGAGCTGACAGGTAATCCACAGGACCTTAAAGAGTTTTGTGTATGCTGGGAAACAAAATTTCTTTGTTAGTGTGGGATCAGCCCCTTATTCCCCTCCCGTCTAAGTGGAAATTACTCTTTCCTCACTGTTTTCATTCTTTCTTCACTGTTTTCTCTTCATTTTCTTCCTGATTGCCCTATCATTAGCACATTAAATGCTACACTGAAACCAGTAGCATATCTGCTTTTTGAACATAGGTACTTTACAGACTTTTTTTCTCTTCAACACTTTCAATATACATACAGGATTATTTTAGTCTTTCATGTTGTTGAAAGATCAGTCTTCTGTATATGAATATCATGTTTGTTTTCATCCAGATGAGTTTTGTTACCAAGTTCTTTAATAGAGTTCAGCACTAAGCCAAAAGATCTGTGGCTTCAATTTTTAATAATGAAAGAAAGCATTTTGATTTGCTTTGTTATTCCAGTGGGAGTTTACTGGTGACTACAAATAATAACTTATTTCATTAACACCAGCATTCATTTGATATTGTTTGCAGATACAAACAGAGGAGTGTTTGCAAATTGGTACAGAAATTTCCCATGACTTCAACAATGGAGATTACCAGCCTTTCAGCAGTAAATGAGTTCTATTCTTGTATCCTTTATATTTCTTATTTTCTTTGTAGTTCTTTGGACTTAATGACATAGACATCAGTTAAAGTAAGTGGCATTTGATTATTTACTACTCCTTTCCTGTTAGAGTAAAAAACTTGTAATTTTTTGTGATGTTGAACTTCATCCTTAGACATAATTTTTTAGTGCTGTAAGATTTTTGGTGTTGCTCACAGAGCAATAAATACAACAGAGTTTATATATATATATATTTACTTATCTGTATTTTTATCTGTCTATATATTTTTGTTGCTTTAGATAAGTTTAACTTTAACACAGAGAACTGTACAGATATTGTACTTACAGCTGGCAGCAACCGAGCGTTGGAAGTTTTTGACCTCAATGCAGGCTGCAGCACAGCAGTGATACAGGAAGCTCATGTTAGATCAGTCCATCAGATCTGCCAAAATAAGGTATATGCTTTAGTGAATTTTATTTGTAGTACCACTACAACACCATTAACAAAGAAATTGGAGGCTAAAAATAGAATTGATAGTAATCGATAAGTTTTTATATGTTGGGGAGGATGGGCAAGAACATGAGCCTCTGTGATAGTTATACAGATTTCTTTTGTTCTCTAGTGTAAAGGAGGGAGCAGTGAGACTGACAAAATGATCTTGCTATTAGAGAAGTGTTTATTACCCTTTGCCTTACTTGTGATAGACTTCAATACTGTAGTTCAGCAGGAGTTTTTCCTTATATAAGTGTTCTCTTCTGAAGCTCAATCTGACACTGTGTGATTCATTCTGAAACTTTGGAAACAGCAACCAAAGCAAAAATCTCTCAGTAAACGATAGAATAGATGACCCCTCAATCTTGCTCTTCTTTTTCCTTGAAGACTGATTCGAGTGTTTGTAGTTTTTATGGTACCATATGTGCTGGAATGCCTGCTGTGTTAGGTCTGGTTGGATGTGGTGCTTCATTCCCAGTTGGAAAGTCCTTGCTTCTGTGGGTTTAAAACAGTTCCTTATTATTACTGTTGTAGAACTCTTTGTGGGTTTTCCTTATAGATGTGATCTGGTAAAACACTTAAAATTGTGCTGCTTCAGTACTGTTTGTAACACATATAGGCTTAAAGTTCTGGCTTTTCTTTTTGCTTGGTCAGCTTAGTGCCTTCAGGTTATTTAATCAAGAAAAACTTTAAAGATGTGGGCAAGTAGTCACTTGGAAAAAAGGTATGTGGTAGAGGTATGTGGTATAGCAAGGAAAACTGACCATTTTGGGGGAAAATTATGCATCAAGGTTCTCTATTTCTTTCAGTTATATAAAATTAATACTTTAGATAAGTCAACAGGAAAATTACACATCAACTACGTTATTACACTGGATAGTTTAAAGTTATTAGAGAAAAGATAAATGCATTTTCTTTAAGATGATATGATAAAATGTTTTATAGACTTACAAAAATTTGCAGAATGCTGCATGCAAAATATGTCCTGTTTAAAGTATGAAACACATTGGAATCTAAGGTTAACTAGTGATGAGACATGGTTCAATGGAAGCAAATCTGTGAAGTGAAACAGTTGATGCTGAAGATCCAGTGCCTACACCCCAAAATTTAGGAAGGCTTTCATTTGGACTATTCTTAGTTGCATTATGTGAACTGAATACTCATTCATGATTGCAGTATGTATATATTCTTGAAGTGCATTTTCTAGTTTAGAGTCATGCAAATCAGTTCTCATGTTCCAAGACTGTTTTGTGATTCTACCTGGACAGTAGTAAGTGGGCATAATCATAAAATTTACTCTTTTAATGAATAAAAAAGAAAACCCATTTTCATGGTCTTGGGAAACAATAGGGAAAATATGTTTTGATTAGGTGTGGGAGAAACCTGTTAGCAAATCATTAAATACATAGGATATCCTAGAAACTTAGATGATCAGCATGACATTATCTTATTTTTGGTTTTAGACAGAAGCAGCTGTAAGCAAGTATATGTAATTTGCCATGTAATGACTTTGTTTTTAAATTGTTCTTTTGATCTGTTCTAGAGATTCACAATTGCCAGTGCATGAAATTCATCTCAGCCTGCAGTGTGTTTATTAATCTTATTATAACAGTCCATTGCTTTTTATACTCACTTTTAAGAGACGTAGGAATTGACTGAAATGTCAAATCGTGTTCCTGTCTTAGAGTTTACGAACATCTGAAATACCAAAATAGATGGCAATTTGAGATCAGACCACAAAGATTCAGAGCTTTATTGTTAATAACATGTTTGTTATGCTGCAAAACATATTCTGTAAACAGGAATCTGTCATTATGAGCCACAAATATTTGGATGGTATGTTCCGCTAGCACAGTTATAGAGTACACTCATTTTCATGGAAACTGCAAAGTTTTCAGTTTTCTGTTCAGACCCTTTTGTTTCAAAATTTGCTGGTTCATTAGTTAGGAAGTCTACTTGCTGTGAAGATGAAAAATGTAACAGGTACCTCCAAAGTTTCAGTCAGGTAACTTTTTCCTAACCATAGTTTCAATGTTGGTGAAAGTATAAGATCACTTGAAGATATGGAGCACTTTCTGATATGTCGATTGATCAATGCCTTTAGCATAAGCCAGCTGCACTGTTTGGATGACACAAATGGTGCTCATATGGGATTAGTGAAAGAAAGAGGGATTCTGTAGAGCCATGTCCTCCTCGAGGCCAAATTTTATGTGAAGGCTGCAAAGTTGTTAGTCTAGAGAAGGGATTAGAAGCTGAGAAGGGATATTCATGGTGGATAAGGAGGCTCATGGGGCAGAGGGAAGGGATTTGTCTATCAGAATGAAAGTGTAGTTTCAAGAGTGTGTGGGACTATGCTACTTTTTGCATCAGATTCTCATAAATAATAGATTGTCATAAAATTATATACTACAAAAACACAAAGTGATAAAATTCATCTTGCATATTATCCCAACTAGTATATATTTTCTTGTCTTTTATATCAATATTCAGTATCAAATGTAGTTTGAAGATACAAGTATATGTGTTATTAAAGTTTATTGCTGACAAAATTTCAGGGCAGAGAAGGAACAAATGGATCACACTTCTTACCTAGTTTATTAGTTAGTGTATTCTGTGTATTCTATAGTAAAGGAGTAATGCACAAAGTAAATGTGTATGTGTCTGTATAACCTTTTATTTTGGACTCTGTGACCAGTGCTGACGGAGGTAAGGGATGGTGAGAAAACATTTCAAAAGCACAAAAAAATGTGCTCTGTAACTTTTAATGAATACTGTCCTTTGGACTGCTACTGTCTTTGTTTTTCGTGTTACTCTTTTGTTTTATAGTTGTACATAGCTAGTGTGAGAATGTGTAGACTTTGCTGGGAAGTCTGTTGCACAGTGCATTTTAATTCATCTTAAAGCAAGCTATGCACCAGCTTTCATAATGAATAGAAGATTCCTGGCAGTCAAATACTGATTGCAGGAAATTACATTGAGGTTTCTGTGATGTATTCAGCCAAATCAAGAAAGTGAAGGGTAAGGAAAGGAAAGAAAGTGTTTTAACTGTTTCAGTTTGGTTCCCTGGAGAAAGAAGTTTGTAGCCAGCAAAAAGTCTGGGATTTGCCAGTGTGGATGTTAAAAAATCAGAGGTTATAAACTGGATTTAATTATTTAGAGGTATGAAGCCAAAATTAGTCTTGTTATGAATGAATGCAATTGCTACTGAAGTCAGTGGAAATTGGACACTTAGCCCACGGCTAGACATGTCTTATAATGAACTTTTTTTCACATAACCTAGCAAATATAAACTGTTTATTTCTTAGATGGGCTAAATTCTCCCCTGAGAGAGTGGTTGGACACTGGACCAGATTCCCCAGGGAAGTGGTCCTAGAACCAAGCTTGTCAGAGGTCAGGTAGCATCTGGAGGATGCTCTTAATCATGTGACATAATTCTGCAAGGAGCAGGGAGCTGGACTTGATGATATCTATGGATCTCTTCCATCTCAAGATATTTTATGATTCTATAAATAATTAATGCCATGAGAATCGTTACCTGAAACTGATTTACTGTTTTATAGGGATCGTCCTTCAGCACTCAGCAACCCGAAGCTTACAACCTTTTCATGACCACAGCTGCAGGTGATGGCATCAAACTGTGGGATTTAAGAACACTGAGGTAAGAATGAATTAGGCACCTTGGAATAAAAAGCCTTGCTTCATCTTTATTCATAATTGTCGTACTTGCTCTCATATAGCAGTAGAAATTAAGATGTGGAATCTGAACTACAGGCTAATTGAAGTTTACTAGTTTTTAGAGACTAAACAACATGCTCATTCCTCAATTATAGTTATTTATGTGGAAGCCATTAAATATTTAAGATTTATCACCCATGTTTATATACCTTTGTAGGTCTAATCATATATATATAATCGTGTACTGAGCTGAATGCTAATGGTATTTCCAAACAGCATGCCATTACTGCTAAAAGAAGTAAAATCTATGATCCGTCTTTTAAAATATAAGCCAGTTGCAACAACATTTTTATAAACCATGTATGTAGTGCTATAAATTTGCATGATACATTACCATAAACTCAGAATTAAATGCTACACTGTTTCTAAACACCTTTCAGCCTTGTACTTGGGAAAGCCTCAGGACAAAGGAATAGCACATCAAGGAGGGAACATTGCTCAGGAAAATTAATACCTGGGGCAAGCTCTGTTGTGCAGGCCAAAAGAATTATGTTTAAAAGAAAAGGGGTTTGGGCAACAGGATGTTTAAACTTTAAAGAATAATTTCCTCTTTGCTTTCTGTGTATGTAAACATATCTATGGAAAGATGTAATATAATTTTTCTAGTACTGAATTTTCTATTTGGGCAATGCTTAATGAGCCTTTCATTTATTTCCATCTTTCTGTGGTAAGAATACATTAAATCTATAGGGGGCATGTATGTTCTTTCCAAAATCATTGCTGTATTACCGTCACTCAATGCCAGAAAGTAATGAAACTAGAGACTTCTGGGGTTGGAATATGTTACCTTCTTATGTTTTTCTAATAAGCTGCTCAAACTGTGTTGCTGAAGAGTAATGAAAAAGTAGAACGCTTTTCACAGATCACTTATCTGTCTCTTTGTTTCTAAATACTAACATAAGTAAAGTCAGTGAATGGTAAAATAGTTAAAGTGTAAAATCTGGGCAATCAATTAAATGAATATGTCTTGAGAAGAAGGGACTTATTTATGTATGTTCTTGCTGTATATTTAATTTGGCTAGGTCAGTATATTCTAGTGTCCACTGCGTTCTATTAGCCACACTTCAAAAAAGTAATTCAAGACCTTATTACAGATATTTTAAGGGTGCTTGTGAGATACTATGTATATGTGTGTTTGTTACACATTACACAGTGATCAGTGCTATTAACTCTTTTGGAGAAGAAACAGAAAAAATAAATCGTTGCTTTTCACTTGCTAGCAATTTTCAAGGAAAAAAAGAAAAACAAACCAAATTTTTAAAAATTAAATTTTTTGCCGTTGCTCAGACCAGAGACTGAGTCTTCTGTATTTTAAAATCTGTTCTTGAGTTCTCAAAAGGAGTAAAACTGTTCAATTTTTCCTATGTGTTCACCAGGTGTTTTTCACATAAATAAATTTAAAATGTCTAAGTTTGGAAAGCTCTGTTTGAACTTGGAACAAGTCTGTGCTGAAGTGTTAGGTCTACTATAGTTTCACAGACTGAACACTTTCGCTTATTTTTTTTGTTCATAGGTCTTGTCCAATCAAATCCAGTCCATCCCTTGCACTGTTGAGTACTTACAGGAGAGATTAGTTCCTAAACAATCTTATGGTAGGCCAGTACCTTTAATCTCTTAAAGTTGTTGATTTGTAAAGTTGGTGCATCAGCAACTGTTTCCAGTCCCTCTGGACTGACCTCTCTTTGTTTCTGTTTTGGGTTTGCCAGAATAGGGTTTGTTTAGTGAAATCTTTGTCCAGTGTCCTTGAAATATAGCAAAGGTAAGTCCACCTTCTCATTTATACTGTTTGCAGTGCTGTGGATAGTAACACTAACTGCAAGATCTCCACTTTACTGTTTGCTGATTTTGTTCTAAATGTTTTTCCCTAGACATCCACAGTGAAAATTGTCTTGCTTTTCTTTAATCTGTTTCTTGCCCTTGAGAATCTGTCCATTGTTGCTTTATTTAAAAATACTGTAAAGTAAAAAATTTTGATTAAATAAGGGAAAATAATCCCTCCTGCACAGTGCTCTTCAAACTGCTGTTGAAAGCATGGGAAATAATTTGCAGAATAACTCTGCACAATTTCCGTTCACAATTTCTTAGGGTTTTTTTTATTCACTTTCTTTGATGATAGTTCCTTTTCTTAGGACATGCATTCCTTTTCTCACAATTGACTGAGGAATCATAGCAGGACACTCAGGTTCTTTTTTGATCTGCTTAGATTAAATCTTCAAACAGGTTAACCTGGCCTACAGCTTTATAAATTTTGAATATATTGATAATTTTGCTCTGAGTTCTACAAGAGTTTTGCTATCCAACCTGTGTTATCAAACTACATTTTTTTTTCCCAGTGAAAATTCATTTAACTTTTCTTATGTTCTTGAATTCGGTGAAAGTATTTTGCAACTTCAATTTTCATCATCTTTTCTGGATAAAGCTGTGAATTTGTCTGTTTCTTTCACTATTGATAATCTTGGAGGCATTCCAAGACTGCTTCAGAGAGTGCCAGAAAGTCTCATGGGTTCCTCTGAAGGTGGTACAAGAAAAGACATTTTAACTTTCTGATGTTGTCAGCCAACCTCACACAGCCAGGTCATCTTGCCAATAAATGAGGGAATCTTGGACACTGCTAGTGGCTTTTGGATTTACTCAGACTCCCACTTCATTTTCTTTGAAATGCATGGATTTGTAAAGATTCATCTGAAGATTTTGAATATTTTTATACTTCTCTTGCATTCTCCTCATTTATAACTAAAGCTAAGAAAAGCTCCAGGTGATCTACAAAACAGACTTAGGAATAAAGAAGCAAGGAAAATAGTTTTTCTTGGAAGAAGAAAACTATGGCTACTCTTCTTCCAGGTTAGGATAATGAACTATGAGACCTTATGAATACATGCTTTAGAGTAAGATAATTACCTTTGACCAACTTCCAAGACATTTTGAAGAGCAATTTAAGTCTATATTGTCTAAAAGAATGATTACTTGGAAAACAAGTAAAACTACTTTCTTTGTGTCCAGGGTGAAAGCAGTGAACATAGGAGTTAGGCTGACATGCCATGGAAATCTGAATGAGAAGAACATTATAGTCACCAGGTTCAGGATTCCCAAAAAAGACTCAGAAAAACATTTAATGATCAGGAGGTAGAAAAGGTCAATGCATTCTTACATTTTTGAAGGAGTTGAAGTGTTCTTTGGGATGAAAACTTGTAGACTCTCATTTGTCTGTAGCACATAAGAAACTTTACCATTCTTCCTCAAACTGCTGTGTGTATTGAATGCATTTTGGAGACATTGCTACTCTTTCTGAAGTCAGGAATCTATCATTTTTTCATACTCACCTGTACCTCCTGTCTCCACCATTTAAGTTTAATATCTCAGAAAAGTCTGGATTGGAATGACACAAGTTCCTGAGTCCTTTAGACTACAGAGGCCAGATAAATCAGAAAATTCCAATACACTAAGCCTCCTTGTCTGCCAGTCCTGCCTGTGTTTAGTGGCTATGCTCATGAACATATAGGGCAGTGAGATGTACTTTGGCATCTCAGTGCTGTAAAACCAATGCAATATAAAGAATGTAGAAACTTAGGAATTAATGAACATTCCATTCCCTTACACAGTAAACTCATAACAACACAAAGTATCAGACTAGACTAAATACTAGATGCTTTAATATGTTCATATACAACTTAAATTTCATATGACAGTTTTTAATTATGCTTTACCAGTCTGGATCCTTTCAATCTCTCACTTCCTCCTGCTTGTAGATTAGCTAGTTCTGTGCTTTAAATGTCCAGAAGGAAGGAAATTTCTTTCATTCATTCTATTAGGAGGAAACTACAAATTCACAGTGTTTCCCTCTCCATTAAATGCATTTAGTATATTGACTAAACACTTAGTAGCACCAGCTCACATTCACTAGCAAAGTTACATGAATACAGATATCTTCATGACTGGCTGATAATGAGAAAAATTGTGTGTCCAGTTTTCTGCAGCTTCCCTTGCATGGTTCATTCAAGGAGTCTGTTTCCTAAAGACAGGTTTTAGTATGTGAAGTAGAGTAAACTTCCCCAAGGCAGATTTCACATCCCTTGTAAAGCTTTTAGGCATTGGTGTGGACCTTACTTGCTCATCAGTTAATTATGGCTAAACGCATAGTGCAATAAAGCTTCATCCTTCTTTGTGTCAGTAACTGTGTGGCCTGGCTTGACCTCAGATTTTCAGATGTACCTTTACTCAAGTTACAAGCTGCACTGTGAGGACCCTCATTGCACCACTGGGCCTTAACTGCCTTGACCAGCCTTAGAACCCCATCCATGCACTCTGCTCCTTGCTTCAGGCTGTAAAAGCCTGTAGAAATGAGCCGACAGAAGCTTTATGAAGTTCAGCAAGGGGAAGTGCAAAGTCCTGTTGGCACCAAATGCAACCCCCAGGCACCAATATATGCTGAGAGGGGCAACTGAATGGAAAATAGCTTTGCAGAAAAGGACACCAAGATGAACATGAGCCAGAAATGTGCCCTTGAGGCAAAGAAGACTTGTGATGTCCTGGGCTTTATCAGGAAGAGTGTTGCTGGTATGTCATGGGAGGTGATGCCTCCCCTCTGTTTAGCATTAGTGAAGCCACGCTAGCTCTATGTGAGCAGTGAGGTTGGATAAGATGACCTCCAGAGCTGCCTAACAACCTCAACTGTGATGTCACTCTGTGATTCTGTGAAAATAGAATTTGTTCTTTACTTGCCACAGAAAAGGTAGGGTATGGGAATCTTGCTGGGGGAGCTGATGTGATACTGACTAGGAGAGCAAGATATAAAATAACAGCTGAAATTGAAAACTAATTTAGAAGGGAGGAAAGGGACAGTTGTGCTATACTGTCAGATGTGCTGTGCTTATTATCTACCCAGAGATGGGGACAGCAGGGAAGAGTTAGTACAGCCCACTTTGGAAGTCTGGGATGCAACTATGGTAGTGTGAGGAGGTAGATGTGGTAGGTGCTAGATTACTGCTGCAGGTAATAAGAATAGCAGGGACAAGGTTTTAGGAAGAGCTCCCAACACCAAACACACTAATACCTATGGTGGCAGGAGCTGCCTGCCTCTGACTCATACTCTGATCAGCTGAGAAATGGAAGTTCAGCTGTTGAACTATGCTGTTTGCTGCTGAAATAGACATTTTTCATCTCCTTCTGAAAAAACAAAAAATGCCGTGGGTGCTTATTGGACCACAGTGAAGACTTGAGGAATACTGAACTACTTGCACATACTGAATTGCTTCAGCAGAATACTCAGCTGCACGATAATGCTTTGATGTATGATCCCAGAGAAAATCAGTTTCACCTTCTTTCAGTCTCTGACAGAATTTGCCAATTGTATGAAGATAGTATTAGACATTAAGGCAAAGTCTCCAACTAGTGTTATGATGCTGTGCAACTAGATCATAAGCTCCTCTGGCAACATATTTTAGCAGAAATCCTGCAGCCACAGGGAACTCATCTCATACATTTTCTGACAATTGCACTTTGAGACCTTAGGGTCAGACATGCAGTTTGAATTTTGAGATACGTTTCAGTTTGCATCTCCACTGTGAACTAGCTGCTTGACATCATCCTAAGCAAGATACAAATATACACAGAATTTGATTACTTCTTGGTTTCTTCCGAACATGAGGATCCCATGATTTGCCATCTTGTTTGGTTTTTTTTTCCTTGGAGCTCTTGAGTCTAGTTATTCAGATTCTGAGGGATAAAAGACTGGCTGGAGTTCCTCCAAGTTTGGAACTGGAGATGCATGAAAGTATAGAGGATGGGGAACACAGGGATGTGGTCCTGCTGGATGCTTTGGTGGAAACCTGCTGAGCTCCTGTGTGAAGGGTTTGGTGTTTCAAAGAAATGAAACCCATGTGTACAGTACATCTAAGGTAGCTACTACTACTGTCAAGTAATACTCGCATTTTGCAGAGCCTCAATAGATCTGTTGGTACTGAAGAGTCTCTGAAGAAATATCAGAACACTGGCACAAAGTAACAGAATGCAAATGAAAGTGGTTTAAAAAAAGAGAAAATCTTTGTTTGCAGTTAATTTTTCTTTTTAATGCATCAAGTAGAATGAAATATACTTCTTTGTGAGAATATTGTCTTATTTATAAAGACACACATTCCAGTATCTTTCTCTTCCAAAAGCAGAAAACATAGTACACTTTTTTCTAATATTCTTCAAGGTTTTTTCCAACATAAAAAGATACATATTTTGGAATGTCAACTAAAAGATGTACAATGGAGAACATAGGGAAAACTTGGCTGTTTTCTGTCCCATGCAATTACCAGATGTTTGTCATGGTAACCCCTGAAAAGCTCTGACCAGAAAAGCATTCTTAGGAGGCTGGAGAGCATGCCAGCTGGCCACGTAAATCCTGCAATATCCAAAATAATTTGGATCACCACCTGTTGCTACTTAAAAAAAAATAGAATGAAAAAAACCAAAGCCTGAAAGAAGACAATCCCTAAAATAAGCTAAAATCATACACATATTATCTACTATTAATTCTAGTATTTTTTGTCCACTTTTTCTCCATTGCTGTGATATCTGTAGGTATCTGGAGTTAATAGACTGCGTAACAAAGTTTCTACTTAATTCTGTGGAAAGTTTAATTGGAATAAGTTTTTTTTAAATGTGTTTTTAGAGCAGGATTTTTAGGGGTTGGGGAAGTAGCTAAACTTGTAATGGAACATATATCCTGTTATAATGGAAAAGTTGAACACAAAAACAATTAAGAAAATAGAATCCAGGATATTGGTAACTACTGTGGCTGTACTAGCACAAGGTAAAGGGCACTGTCCTATGACTGGGACATTGCTTTATATTGCTGTGGTATAGCAGAGAAAAGACCAGTGAAAGCCTTGGGATCTTTTTAGTTCTTATGCATCTATTTATAGGTGAAGTATTCAAGTTATTGGTCACAAATACAGAGGAGTCAGATCCTTTGGAAAGGAAGGTTTTTTCAGAATTTATTGAGAGACTCTTCTGTGAAGAAGACCCCATGGAGGGAATTATCTTTTACAGGCCCTGACAATGAGGTCTTAAACACTTAGAAGTAGTCCTGATGACCAGTCCTCTACTTAAGGAAGAATGGTGAACCTGAACCTACCTTCAGGAGGGACAGTGGATATGAATTTTGTTTATTTTTCTCATGAGGAGATTTCTTTCATGTGACGCTGATGTATCTTACAAGTATAAGATTAAAAATAAATTTTTTCCTCAAATTCTCTATGAAAAGGCACTCAAAAGGGAAAAAAATCTCCCTGAAATTTGCAAACAGTGCCACTGGGACTCGAGGCTAAGTTGTGGGAGAAGTTTACTCTACACAGTGAATAATGTTTGGTAGAAGCCTAACTGAGGAGGAGAATACTGAGGAGACTGAGGTAGCTGGTATTCTCCTTTGCTGTCAACAGGAAGGTTGAACAGAGGGAGGTTATTCAATAGACCAAATGTGGCCATTGGTTACTGAAAGTCTCTGAAGATTCATGCAAAAAAACTGAAGTTGAAAAATGTTTTTACATCTTAGTCACAGTAATTGGCTGTCTTCCTAAGTTGCTTCTCTTGAACTGTAGTGTTCTCTTAAATTGGGTTATTTTAGCAGTTTTAGGATAGAACTCATCTGAGGTGAAGTGTCTGGTTACTGTATGCTCAAAAATGTCAGTTAATAGTTTTGTTTTACAGAATACAGTAAAGTTCAGAGTTAGGCTCTATAAAATTATGTATTTTCATGCATTCAAAAGTGTCTCTTTTATGCTTTAATAGGTGATAACAATTAGATCAGTCACAAAGTCATGTTTTTGTTTAAGTACGTCTGTTTCACCTGGGTGGACGAAACCAACTTGGCATTTAGTGAATTCTTACACATTCTTACACATGGGTGTCTACAACAGAACAATATGGTAAAAAAATTTAGAGCTTTTTGCACATGGGTTCAATCAATTGAATTTACGTAGCTTCTGTGATTTCACTGGCCAGGAAAAACTGTGTATCACAGGAGTTGGCAGGAGATTTTACTATTTCAAATTTGTTCCTGGACCTAGCATACATTAAAACTATATATATATATGTATATATATATATATATATGACTGCTGCATTATGGTGAAGTATGTGAATTTGTTTTGTAAGAAGGGTAGGTTGACAGCATTCATAATAAAGGCAAAAGAATAATATGGGTTATTAAAGTCTCTTTTAAACTAATACCTCAAAGGTATAAAAATAAACTTCTGAAATGAGGTACACATATGTAAGTGACAGCTCTGAATGGTGTTGAAACTTGTATTAAAATTTCAATTAATATTGAGGAAACTCTAAATAATATTTTTTTAACATGAATTTTGTGATGACTGCAAACATATCATGGTTCTTTACAACCATGTGGTGCTTTTTAGGTGGATATTAATCTCCATCTCATTAAAAATATTATTATTTTTAAATGGCCCAAATGTGCTCAGCTATTTAAAACTTACTCTACAATGCTTCTTGCAATATTAACGTGAAAAGTAGGAAATTAATTCCTTGCATTAATTTTAAATCCATTCCTTCCTTTAGACCATATTAACACAGGTAACTACAGTTATAGGACAGAGAGAGAGAGAGAGAGATTTCTCACCTTTTAATGTTGTTTGGACATTGTCTTTCTTGACTTACCATATATAATAGTGTATGGAGTAGAAATGTAAATAGGCAACAAAGTTTAAATATTCAGATTTGGGTGTGAGAAAAGCAAGCAATAATTATTTATGCTATGATTCCACATACTGCACCTTCATTTGATAAAAATAACTTGAGGAAGATTCATAAATCTTCATGGAGCAGACTTTCAAAACAAGACCTTCCCCTTAGCTAACTGACAGGCATCACAGCTCCTCATTCCCAATTCTTAATTACGTTTATATCCCTGTAAACTAAACAAGGCCAAAGCATGGGTTTGGTCATTGTCCTGGGGCAGTTTTGTCTGTTCATTTTATTTTTTGTCATTAATGTTCTTTAATGTCTTTCAGTTTTAACAAAATCCTACTGCAGATATATTTAAAACTTAATTTGTGGATTTGCCTTAGTGAATTTGCAGACTAAGAAAACCAGATGAGACTTCAGCAGGATTTTATGAAAATGGCAGTAAAAGAGGTAATTTTTAGTTGGTGTTAATAACACTGAAATTTCTCTGTAGGTGTGAGCGTCGTTTTGAAGGGCACAGTAGCCGCTGCTATCCATGCGGAATTGCAGTGTCTCCCTGTGGACGCTTTATAGCCAGTGGATCAGATGACAAATACGTAAGAAATGTTTCTTTGCTTATTTTCTTCCTAAACTATAGGAACTGTTCATATGGCACAGAAAAGAGCCTTTTCAAGCAGGTTTCTAGAATTCATCTTAATGTGCACTACTGGGGTCTATAACACTTTCATATAGTTCATTCACATGTAGCAGTTACATATCATTCATGATTGTTTTGTCTGAAAAATCCCAGAGCAGCTAAATCTTAGTGCTCAAAGTAATTGTTAAAAGCTTGTTTCTATGGGTTCCCGTAACATTTGACTCTGAATTGTCATGTGCCATCAAAGATAAGGAGAATGATGTTCCCTGTAGGACAGCTTTATGTGTTGGGCACATATCTGACCACGAGGAACTCTGTAGCAAATACCTGTTAATTTACTTAAGCTCCCAAATACAGTGTGATGAATCTTTCATTAAAGCTTTCTTATGAACCAGTCAGCTGAATAAAAAATGAGAAGTTGTTCATCTGGAATTAGAACTTTCCACACCTTTGGGTCTGTGTTTTCTCCCCAGACAGGTTGTCTTCTGGATCAATGTCAACCATATTTTAATTATTTAGAAATGAATCCTGAGTACACATGTATTGCTACCTTTTTGAGTATGTACCTAATTTTAATTCAGTAATGCCTACATAGTTGGCAGAATGCTTTTCTTGCTCTTTGTGAAGAGATGGATGATTGCTAACTTGTACTATAAGCCTTTGAACTTGAGCTGGGGTCTGGTTTATTGCAAACACATTCTTTCAAAATGGCCGGGTAGGAATGCTGTTTAAATTTATTTTACATATTTCTAGGTTAATCATCAGAACATGACACAGAGTTTCTGGTCAACTTCAAATTCAGAACAAGAGGAATTTACTCTTGTGGCTAGTTTTGAAATACTGGCTCAAATAGTGTATAAAGGTTAGAGATTTTATGGGCAGATTGCTGGAGGTTTGGCAATAGGTATTGTGTTCTTGACCTTTTCATGTTAAACATATTTTTCAAGTTTCTGGTAAATAGCATTTCAAAATGTAGATTGCAATACAAAAGAAGGGCTTTTTGCTTTGTCTGTGAAAAATGCATCTAATATTCATCTCAGGTCATGATATATGTGATACACTACTATATTTATTTGAGGTTACTAAGTAAAGTTGCTTTTGAATAGTATTAAAAAAAGCACAATCACAAGACCTTTTGTCTTCTCTTTTGCATTAGGTATTTGTTTGGAATTAGTGCTGATACAAAAAAAGAAAGACAGCGTGATTTTGTCCTTACTCCAAATTCTTGGCATATAGTGGGTCCTCAGAGGAAGCTGAATAGCTGGCATGCATCCTGCTCCAGCTGGCATATGGTCCCTGGTGGGCACAGTGCCAGTCAATACTCTTTAGTGTGGCCCCTAGGTTGGAATTTTGCATAATTTGTGTCCTATGTCTGTAGAGAACTTTCATTGTTCTTCTTGTCCCTTCAGGAAAACTGAGTCAAGTTTTGGACTCTTGCTTACACTGTACTGTTAGGACAAAGTGCAGTTTTGGGGCATTTTTTAGGAGGCTTCCATTTGAAGTGTTGAGACTGGATATACTTTTGTGCTTCCTTTTGAAACAGAAAATTGAACTTGCTACTGAATAGTCCATTCATATTTTTCAACTAATAACATCCTGACAGATGGCTTAATGTGCAACTGGGACAATTTTAATAGTACCAAGAAGTCACATATTTCTGAAGATTTTATGAATGAATGTCTACTGGAATAAGCTGCATAAAAAATCAGTAGTGTAGATACAAAGTGTTATCTTCAAAAGAGCATTCTGGAAATAAGTTATGTAACTTTCCACTGAGAAGCACTGCATCTTCAGTCATCTTGGAGTTTACTTTACGAAGTGCAATTCTTGCACCCTCTGGTTAAAAAATGTGATTGATTTTAAAGCCAAAAGAGGCATAATTGAAATATAATTGAAAGACATTGACCTTAAACTGCCTTTTGTATTTCACAATATCTGAAGTATTTGATAGAGAGAAATATGTTGTCTACGTTGATTAATAGCTAAATCAAGTTCCTACAGGGCATAGAAACAACAAACCAAAGTATGTCATTGTGAAAAAAGAGATGAAAATTCTGTCTGCCTTTTTCTCTACTTAGAGGGTGTATGGATGTTTTGTACAAGAGCTTGACAGATCTTCTGTGTGGCTGAAGTAGCCACTTGGTTTTATTTGAACTGCTCTCGTGTGTGTTAGTGTGAGATTTGTAAATACTGTAAATTCGGGGTTGAAAGAGTTTCCCCAACTAATTACTCCAACTTCCTTGAGAGAACCTTTATCAGGACCCGTGTAGGACCTGACAGTCTGATCAAGCAGGTAACCAGTATCCTGGTTTTGAACTGTGATGGCCCTTTGCACAATTAATTGTGATTAGAAAATATAGAATGTTAACATTTCTAATATCAGATCTTCTCTGCATCCTAAGTAGCCTACGGTTACAAGTGAAATTAGTTGACTTTTTCTTAACTGAATACACATAGTATTATAATTTCTAACCATTTTACAAGTGGACAGTCTAAGGTTTCTGACTATCAAACAATATTAAGGATGTAGGACAAATATGCCCTAATTAGGTTTAGATTTCGATTTTACTGGGCTCTGTACAAAAATTTTTACCTAAACATTTGTTGACTAAAGAAATCTTAGAGTAAAAAGACAAAAAATATCTGGACAGTGTGAAATGCTACTTTGTATAAAAAAAAAAGAACTAATTTTCTTTCTGTGCCATATAGTTCTATTTAGCTGTTTTGCTTTATGTTTAATTAGGCACTTAATTTTTGTCTTTGAAGACCTTAGGGCTCTCTGAATAAATTCCAAGTTTCCAGAAATGAAGTAGGGAATGCAGAAATAAATATTTGTCTCTGTAATTGTTTTCAGATTCATTCTTGCTAGCTCTCTTTGAACTGTAGACTCTAAGAGGCACATTTTGACCCTAGTGCTGAAATTGGATTTTCGAACATAAAACTCTCTGTCCATGCCAAATATCAAAGCCTGTGTTCATAGTTCACACAGATCGATCCATACCACAAACCCAGAAGTTTTTCAGCATAGCAGGTTGCTACATGAATAACAGAAATACATGGGTAATGTATGGCATTCCCTTCCCTATTATTTACACTTTTCAACAAAACCTAGGATTTTGCTTACAACACTGTCTTTGAAAAACATTCTAAAGCCAAGATTAAATTTATGCCTTTCAAATCTGAAGGCACCAAATGTTGAGAGAGTAGTCCAGAGGGCAGAATCATTGAAAGGAGTAGAAGGAGACAGGATGAAGCAATTTGATGCTTATAGGTAACATCAGTCTAATAGCCACTTGTGAATCCCTGAATATTAACCTTCATGTAAATTTGGTTTCAGAGTAAAGTCTCATTTTGCAAGTGGTGCTGGAAAGTGATGCTGGTCAGGGGACATGTCCAAAGAGTTCTGCAAATCTGTGAGGGGTGGCTGGATGCAAACCCAAACCTGATATTGTTTGCAGACTCTGTTACTTTCAAATAGAAGATTCTGCATCAGGCATGACACAAACTGTAGAATTTGTTTATAGTTGACACCTTAGTTTCAAGTAGCTACAGAGATTGATATTCCAAATAAATATCAGTGCTGCTGAGCAGTATACTCTAAAGTTTTAATACCAGGAAAATACATTTCAAGGTTGGGCTGCCAGCACTCTTTTATTCTGTGCATCTGCTCCTCTTGCACTGCACTGCTTCCTAATATAATCATTGCCGTAGAAGATCATGATGTATTTCTCAACCCCCATAAATATATTGTTGGCCACATTAGTTCTTCAGTGGCTCAGTTCTGATTTATAAAATGGAGATTAGCAATGGTATCTTTCTTCTCTCCTCTTGTCTTTAAAAGAGTTTAGATGAGGCCTATCTCAGTTTGTTACTGCTGTGATCAGCTGCTCTGATGTTATTTATATGAAATACTTCCACCCTTGTATGTCTGTGGTGTGATAAGTTTGAAAATTGCATCTGATTAGGTTACAAATTGCATAAAATGATCTAGAGAGCAAAGAAGAAACACCCCAGGAGACCCCCAAATGTGAATGATAAAATTATGTGGTTGGTTTTACTCCCTTTAGGAGCCCAATTCACTAGAACTTTTTAGGTACTAATAATGGTAGGTAAAAGACTACAAATGAGGGAGTTGACAAAGATACTCTGATATAGTTGTATGTAACTGGAAGAGACAGGACTAGTTAATAGTTTAGAATGCTTTGTTTCATATCTCTTGGGAGTGAATCTTGGAAGCATCACTGAGGTTTAAATTAGGTATTTTTGGTATATGATAAAATACGCTTTAATACTTTATTTGTAGAAAATAGAAGGATTTTTTTTTTACTGGAAAATTACTTTTTGAAATATATGATATTGGTATTGTATAATATTTGTTGTCTTGGTCTACACTTCATACCAGAGGGCTTGCAGAACAGAATGTATTATATGAAGTAGTGGTAGCAGCTATCTGAAGTATTTTAGTTTCCAGTGTGATTGGTATTCCAATAATATATTGCTCGTGTTTTATCTTATGTGTCCATACTGTTAAACTGAGATAGGCTTTAACAGGAAACATCTGCAGAAAACAGCATTAGTAATGTTTACTGTGGAAAAGGCAGGACTGACATTGTTTGGCAGAACAAAATCCATAGCAGAGAATGAATGACAGAGACTGTGACAGTCTCTGCCAGCTGTTGATGGAGAAAATCTATCCTTTTCCAGAGAAGAACACAGTTTTGTTTTACTCTTGAACCTGAGTTTCTTGGATTCCTTGGTAGCGTGGTTGGCTGTTAGGCCAATTATCCTAGGAGTGAGCAGATAAATATTGCCTTATTAATCATACAGTAATGACTTTGGGTATGCTGTTACTTCGCTGTCTCTTTGGATGTATCTTTGAAGATGACTGAAAATCTTGGCCTTGGTAGATTATTTTATGAACCGTGGAGTTATGTGAGTATGAGCACATAAATTGTTCTTGTGTGCTTTTTGGTCAATTCAGGCTATTGCTTACCTAGGCCACTACACCTCATACCTGACCACCACAAAACCAGATTGGCAGGTGAGAGAGGTGGAGGATTTTCTGCTGGCTATAGATGTTTTGTTATTTAATTACTACAGAACACCTTTTTTTTCTGTCCAACTGAATTTTATGGGTCTGTAATTTGTTACTGTGTTAATACTGAATTTTGGTAATGTTTCTGAGAGATGTGGAGAGGTGTGGGAAATTAGCCCTTTTGCTAAAGAAAGTTGATTTTATAAAAAATACCCCGTGTTCAACTGTGGGCAAAAAAGGAAGTCGAAGTAGATATGAATACCCAATTCATTTTGGAATACATACAGCAATACCTATTCATTTTGGAATGCATACAGCAGTGAGGTGCTAAAAGTGGATGTATGTAGTTCGATATCCACCGGGCTTGTGTTTTCTATATGTGTACCTCTTGGTCTCAATTCTTGACAGTAGCTAAATTTTAGGTATCATTGGTACATCTGCTACAAAAAATCTGATTAAAGGTCCTTGGTGGCATTGGCATCTTTCAGTACTTCTGTCAAACAATCAACACCAGCACAGAAACAGGAAATGCAATTTTTGGTAGTTGATACAAAGGAGAATGTTAGCAGCAGTCAGAAAAGAGCCAAAGTGGTTGTGATACAACTGTGCTGCTTCAAAGTGAGAGGTAAGGTAAATTTTCTTAGAATAAAATCCTCAACTAATAATTCTGTACTCTGACAACACTACAAGTGTTATAAAAGTAAAGGCAACCTAAATTCAGTAGTGTTTGGTGCTACATAAATGTCATATGAAGACAAATTAAAACAATCGCATACATTAGGCCTTGAAATCAGCTAATGAAATAGAAACTGAATTGGCAAAAATTACAATTTGGAAGCTTCATAGAAGTGTGGTTTAGAGGGGGAAATCTGAGATATGGTTTATGTAATCTTTTTTAGTGAGGAAAATTCAAATGTGTTAGCTATAACTGCCAGAAGACTGATACATTTGAAAAATATCCCCTGCATATTGAAAGATGACTGATTCGTAAAATATTAGCTATTTTAATAATAAAGAACATTTGAAATGTTCAGTGTCACTCACTTTTTAGTTATGTCAAAGGAAATCATATGGAAACTGGGATCTTGTAGTAGTGGGAAGTTTCCCATGACTACCAGAAAGACAACCTCCATAAGTGTCATTAAAAGGGAAAGGGACTCTGAGAGGGTGTACTGTACTCAACATTTTGGTGCCAGGCTTGATTAGAATTTCCATACTACCATGTGGTAAGTGTATAAGATATCTTGGGACTGAAGAGCATTAATCAGTGCTTAGGATACTTGTGAAATCTGTTTTATTATGTGTGGATTTGGCACCGATACCTATAGTTAAGGTAGTCTAACACTTTCCACTATAATTCTGTTTTCAGTTGCTTGTAAGTGAGAACATTTTGGGCTGAAACTTTCCATGCTTAGTGTCTGCTTCAGGTTAATTGTTATTTTTCTTTGGTGTAAGTAGTTCAGGATCTTTTTCAGCTTGACATTGAGGAAAATTACATGGTTCAGTGGGATATGTGTCCCAGTATAAATAGGGAGTGATGGAGTGCAAGTCAAACACTTATATCATGTACTGCGGGATTATGCATCAAGTTTGATGGTGCTGATGGAGCCAAATGGCAGTAATGCATTATTAATAACTGGAGATATCTTTTATACAAACATGTTAGATTGTTTATTTATTGTTCTGTCAAGGGGCTTTAACATTTCTATCTTCTGTAGCTCATTTGAATTACTAGGAAAAATAGTCACATAAAAGTAATAGTATTGGCCAATCCATGCAAAACATGTGAAGAAAATATCTCTATTTGTGTAAGGCCAAATTAGGTATCTTAGATATCGCTGTCTTTTTGTTTGTTTGTTAGTTGTGTTCTTTTCCTCTGATCTGTTTGTAAAATACGTGCTTCAGCTTAAAGCCACAGCAGCAACATAGGGTTTTCCTTGAAACTAGTGTTGCTTTTCTGATCCCTGTGCAAAAGCTGATAACAAGGAGAATCATTCTGTTATTCTTCAAGTGTTTATGATTTGCTTCCCCCTCTTCCTATCCCAGGAAGCTGTAGGAGTGTAAGTAGTTTGACACAAATGTATATGACCATGGGTTGGACTAGGAGGCAAGAGGAACAGATGGGAACAAGTTTCCTTTGAAGTTAGAGTGTGAGAAAACAGAGGAAAGAATTTACAGTGAAACTCTACAGATAAAGTGTCAATTTATCTAGCACACTCTGTCTACCAATTCAGCGGAATTAAGTAATTTTCCATTTGGATACGAATTCCTCCACTCAAGGAGGGGCCTTTGCCTTTCTTCCCTTTCTCTTGGTACAAATCTAGAGAAGAGAGCAGAAGCTTATGTATACTTGTAAGGTGCTAAATACACTGTCACACTATGGGTTACTGAAAACTGACTTATCCAAATTTTCTTCAAATGTCAAGTGAAAGGAAATACAAGTAAGTATGTGGTTATGCGTCCAGGAAACTTCTTTGGAAGCTATTGGTACAGGTAAATTATTTTTACTTTTGGCTGACCTTCAGCAAGAAATGGAAAGGAAATACCAATATCTACTGAATCAGTATTTTTATTAGACAAAATTGGTCTTAATATAAAAAAAGGGGATTGACTTTGGCTAAAGTCTAAGACATTATATGCACATATGCATTTTGGGTATTGCCGAGTGCTTCCTAGACTATTTTGTTTTCTTTTTCATTACATTTGGCTTGCTGAAAATCTGTTCTTCCTCTGTCATTGATTTCATAATTTCAAGCTTTTTTTTAATTCTTCTGTGGCTAGTGTTATGGTATCATTTACAATTCAGTAACCGTTCTTTTATTTTTTTTCTGAAATAATCTAGTGAGTATAGCATAGAAAAACCACTTGGATGACATCAGAAAATACAGCAAAACTAATACGATGGAAGACTATAGTGGAAGAATGTTTATACTGGAGTTATTCCTCTTCTTATGAGTGTTAGTTCTGTTAAAACACAATTCTCCTTGGGGCTTATGTTTTGTTTTGTTTTTAAACTTTTGAAGTTAAAAATAAATATACTTTTAATCTTTCACCAAGTTAACTTTTATTTTCAGAATTTAGACTATCACTGGCTAGGTTAAATATCTGTGGCTAGAGCCACTGAAGCAGAAGCTGGTTTTAGACACTTTTATATGATGATGTTTTTCTTTTAATCAGATTTTATTGTGTTACATGTCAAAATTACTCAAAAAATTACTATTACTTTTCCTTAAATCAGTTATTGGAAGAGAAGATGATAGCTACCACAATGTGATAAACTGTTCTTGAATGTAGCTAGACTCTCTGCTCCTTTTTCTGTTGAAGTTGAACCATAACACCTAAATACTCAAGATTTATGGGCCTATATATACAGTATCAGAAAGACATTTAGCAGTAGTTCCACTGGGATAGATTTGTGAGAGTGAAGTGCAATGGGAAGGTTGTGTTCCCAGTTCTGTGTGTTCTGTCTAGCAGCTGTTCAATATGAACATACTCCTTGTAGTAAAGGTCAGAGGAAGGGGCTTTCCCATGTCTGGTCTTTCCCATGTCATCCAGTGCTTCAGTGGTTGCATTGTTATATTTCCTCTCTCCTGTTCTTACTAATTACCTGCCCTTCCCACATCGCTCTCCCTTCCCCGCCCCTCGTCCTAACCACTCCCTCTTGTTTCTCCCATTGATTCTGTTACCCCAACTCCACCCATGTACCACCCCTATGCTCTGAGACCATTAGTCCATGTTCTCCCTCTGCCCCCCTCATCCCCAGATAAACCCGAGACACCATGCCATGTGACCTCCTCTCTGCTTTGGGGCACCAGCCTTTCTCTGTTTGGGGTAGCTCTCTCTGCCTTTGGGGATCAGCCTGCCAACAGTTCCCCTCCCTAGCCATGCCATGTGCTGGCTCTTGGCCTTTGGGAGCCAGCACATGTGCTGGCTATAGGCTCCTGGGAGAAAGCATGGAATAAAGACCTTCTCCAGTCCCCATGCAGAGAGCCTTCTCGCCTCCCTTATCATCATCTATTGCAGAGCCACAGCCGGCCGGAGCAGGTGAGGGGCAGCCTGGAAGAGGCCACGGGATGCAGCGCGGCTGCTTTCCCTAAGAGACCCCCACAGCGCTCTCTGGGCAGGCTGCAGCTTGCCATGCCACCGCAGGGAACCCACACACCACAACAAGTGGTTAGCTACAGGTGGGCTTCTACCACTAGCTGCTTGTCATTACTTTCCTCTGATCCACTGAATCCTGTTACACAATGTGACAATTTGGAAAAGCGCTGCATCGCAGCCTAATCTCTAGCTCAGGGCTAAGAATCATTTCTTGAAAGGGGGAAGGTAAGTGTTTGAATGCTTTTTTAGGCTGAGAAGCATGACTACAGCACCAAATACACACTTGCTAGATTATAATGAAGCTGCACGACTGCTTCACAGCATTTTTTGAAAGAAAGGTATGAGCCAAATGGTTGATTTAGAAACTGTGTGGAAGAGCATAAATTACTAGAATACCTGGGTTTAACAAACTTTGGATTTTTGTTCAAAAAAGTAATGAAATGTTATCAAATCTATTTTACAGAGTGGAATGGGGACATAAAGATTAAGCCAAAAATGAACATGGTCCTTCCCAAATTAAACTGAGAACCTGGAATGGAAAATTAATTTTTATTGGATAATTCTGGCAAAGTTCTGTAAACCACTAGATTATGATGGAAAAATTTCAGCCTTGCTTACCATGTCTGTGATATGTTCTCTTGGTTAAAAAATGGAGCATGTTTCTTTGTGGATCAGAGCATTTTCATTCTTGCTGTCATTGACTTTGCCTCTTCTTTATTCCTCCTTCCATTCAAGGGAAGGAGAGTAAGCTTGAAGAGGAGAAGTGAGAGTAAGGCAACCTATTTTACTAGAACCACATGTCAGTTGTGCAGAGTCCAGATAACTTATTGTATGTACCAAACACTTGAATTTTGATTTTATTATCTACAGTACAGTTCTATTCTGTTTAAGTTCTTATATCTAACAAAGTTCTGTAGTGTGTTAAAAAAACATGGCATATTTGTCCTGTTTTGGTTATTCCCACAGTTCCAAAGGGGATAGATATTTTCAATACCTATGAGTAATGGGATTTGATTTTATGATGCAAACACTTTAAACTGTCATGACATTACTGAATATTTTGATACTGTTGAACCATTTTGACAAGAGGTCCTTGGGATTTCAGATTGCTGTTTGGTCAGGATGATTTCTCCCTGCTTTCACAAATACTCTTTCTTTAGTTAGATGTGCAGGAGCATCCTGTTCTGGAAAGTGCAGTGCAGCTTGTAGTGCTTTGTGCTCACCTCTCTCACTCAGCGCACTCCATTCCTTTCTGGAGTTTCCCTGAAATATGGACTTCTACAGCATCTTATCTCTCATTTTTTTGGGACTTCTACAGCATCTTAGCTCACATTTTTTTGAAACTTGCAAGTTTCAATTAATTGTGTGAGCGTGACTGCTGTAGTGTGTTGTGGAACTGTGGTGGTGAAGTACAACCTGGCTGCAGTCTCTACACCTGGTCCTTGCTGGAGTACAAAGGTCATTTCTAGCACTCAGTTCATGGAAGGAAGACCTGTTGGAAGTCTGGACAATAGTGTTGTGCAATATAGAGTGTGACAAAGCTTGGTATGAAGCAGGCAGCACAATATTACAGGCACTGAGGTATCACATAAGTGTCAGCATCTGATAATTTTGGTACTAGTTGAGTTGTGGTATAGTATCATCAGAAGGAAGAATGGAAAGCCTCTATGGAGGGAGGAGAATAGAAGGATGCGGCCTTACAGCCTGTAAAATAAGGGAAGGGTACTATTATGTTAGAAATCTGAAACCTTCTCTGTTTAAGCCTAATAGCTTGGCAATATTGTAATCTGTTTAGGATGTGAAGTAAATAACCAATAGTGCCTCTTAATTCTTTCATGTCAATAATACAACTAGAGGTATTTACAAGGAGCTTTTTTTCAGTTTCTGTACAGTAACAGCAAAAAACTAGAGCAGTCCTGTGTACAGACTGAATTTACTAATACATGGTCTTGTACTTTCCTTTAGAGGAAATCATTTCATGTGTACAGATACACAAGAATGCTTTGCTTTTTGTCATTATATCACTTTTTTCTTGTTTGGGCTCCACTTACTGTTCTGTTCTCTTGTGAGCTGATCATGTCCCGAGTGGTGGAAGTCAAAGTAGCTATGTTATGGTCATATATTTTAAAACAAACAAATAAAAATTGCTGCTTTTATAGAACTAGCAATGACTAGTCATTATTATAACAGATATCCTGAGATATTTTATATTAGGGAGAAAGGTCTTACTTTTTAAAGAAGTATTTGTAATTAACAAGCATTTACCATATCCTTTTAGGAAGGAGACAATGACTTTAGCACATTGCTGGAGACTTTGCTGCCTTCTGAGTATGGCAATATCTGTGTGTAATGCTACAAAAGATTCAGTTTAAAAATGGATACCTACATTTCTGTGTTTTCAGGTACTCGATTTATGCCAGTAGATGGTTTTAATTCCATATCCGGGACTGCGTCCGGGATATACGAGGTTTATAAACTGGGTCCAATTAAGTAGATTTACATTTAGCTTCTTTTTTTGCCTCCCAGTGAATATGATAGTGAATGGAATATTTGACACTGAGAAAAATCCAGTGTTTCTTTAGTGCTGGTTAGGACTAGACAATCTTTGGTGTTGAATGATAAGATTTGTTTTCTGACTGGAGCATTAAACGTTTTCAGGACTGGTATTGGCCCATGAATCTTTTCATAAATTGGGAAGACTGTCATTTGGGTCCACAAGTTTTTGGGACATGTACCTTGTAGCTATCTGCTGTCTGCTAGGGGAAGTTCAGCTGCTGAATGACTAAACTTATTTTAGGGTACTATCAGCAAAATCTTAAGTCACAGAGTAATATACTGCTGTAATAGAGTCTATACACAGTTTGGTTTCATTTATGTCAGCTTGTGTTCTTAATTCCATGTTCATTAATGTCAGAGATTTAGTTAAAATGATGGAACTTTAATTTTTAATTGAAACTTTAGAGTTTGGATTAACATCTTTGACTATTGTTTGCATGCTTTACAATTTTTTCTATCTTCTGAGATACAGATTTTATTTATAATGTACCAAGTAAGACTACATGTAATGTGTCTGTTTTAGCATAGTCTATCCTGCAAATGCTTGTTATTTTACTAGATAAGGAATAGTCTAAAACAATCCCATGTGTCTAAATGTGACTCTCACAAGTGTTTATTGTGTGGCAAATCTATACTACAGGATTTATTTCAAAACCTTTTTTTTTAAATGTAAAATAATGCTGATTTAATAGCAAAGTACTACCATTTTCATAATATCAGTATACCTATGACTTTCACTGAATTTTGGGGTGGTTTCCTGATGCAGTTTTTCATCAGCACTTCTTCATTATTTGAGGCTGTACCAGTAAAATTTTAATTTTCTCCATGGAAAGTAATTTTCCCTTTTTCTTTTGAGAAACAAAGACAGGCGGTATACTCCTTCTCTTTGATGATACCTGCAGCACTTGTAATATTATTGAATTGGTATTGAATCCTATGCTGTTCAATTAAAAATTACAAAGACCCATGTAGAAACTGAAAAAAATTTACTTAGTATTGGAGTTATCAAATTTAGAAAGGTGTTAGATTCCACTGAAAAGAAAGGATTTAAATTCCAAAGAACACCACTTAAAATATAATTTAAGAGGGTAATTTTTTTACCTGCTTCTTGAAGTACACCCAATGTTTAGTTATTTATGGAGAAAAGAGTGCCTTATTCTTTCTAAATACTTATTTAAATTTTTGAGTTAAGTATTTGCTAAATTATCCCAAATTATAGAAATCAATTATAAGTTGTTGATGACTTTTATATCTGTTTAACTATGATTAAAATTTTCTAACTTCTCTGTAGGCTGAATATTTAATGTTCCTATACTACAACTTAGTGCTTCTAGAATGTGATTATTTTTTTGACAGTGAAAATATCATCTCATTGTTTTTTAGGCTTACATGTATGAAATGCGTTCAAGCACTTTTTTACATAAACTGGGGAGACACACAGAATCTGTAATCAATGTCAGTTTTAGTCCCTCATCTCCACAGGTAAGCCATTGCTTTTTGTCCTCTTTGTAATTAAAACATTTAAAACAACTGTAATTTTATAGTTTTAAAGCTAAAAAATTACAAAAAATCCCCTCTCTGCGGTCTTGCCCTTTATTCTGTAATTTGCTCTTTTATTTACGTGCCAGTGTGCTGTGCATCTGTAGTGCTGTTCTTCTGCTTCCCACCGTAGTGAGGTTATTGTGCCAATTATAAACTCACGCAAAATCCCATGTGCTACAGAGACAAGTGCCCCAATTAAGGGCCTGCAAAGAAGTCTTCTTGCTTGGGAACTCTTAGGAACTTATACATGTTAAATCTTGGGGAAAGGTACATCCACGTCAAATTACCCGAACAGACTGTTAATTCAGAGAATGTAAGAGAGAAATAAGTGGGGACAGGGAAATGATGAGGGGCTCAGGCTTGCTGTCATTACTCAAAGGTCTGGAAGATTTAAAAAGCAGTATTATTTTAAGTGTGCTGTGTCAGAATAAATATTGAAATAGCTTTATCACAATATTTTGAGAAAATGTTACTGTTGTGCTTTGAGCCTTTTAGATATCTATAGGTAAAAAGTACTCCAAAGAAGTTAGGCATTATGCAGTAACAGTTTCTACTTTTTTAGTGATCATTATACTATGCTAACAGCATGCTATTTCACTGTAATGGTTTAATTATAGAGCAGCAATATATACAAAGAAGTTTGTTTTCTCAGTTTTATTTTCACACCGGAGCTTCCCGGCAGCTAGTTTATCATGTGAATTCTTGGTATACTGTTTTTAATCCTATGGATTTTCTTTGTTTGCATGTATCGAATTTTAATTGAAGCTTTATACTTTCTACTTTTTTCCCTTACTTAAAAGACACAACAATGGTTGCTACATATATATATGTAAAAGAGTGCACAGAAGCTCCTGTTTACTTCATTACCTCCTCACCACTGGCTATACTTGTTACTATTAAAAATATATATGGAGTAAATAAAATTCCTTTACTTGTAGGAGTATTGTCATATTTACATGTCTCCTTCAATTTGTGAATAAAGATGCTAGCACTACCGTGATTTTAGAATTTCTGGAAGTTTTATTCCTTATGTATATATTGCTTGAACTGGGACATTGTTGATTGCTGTCTTATCGTGAACATTATGTGTTTCTGGTCTTTGGATTCAGCAATGTTATATTCAACCAAATGGTATGGTTTATTAAATTTTGCAGCCAAATTAAGAGTAATGCAAGGTTTAGCACTGAACATACTTCTGCAAAAAAGAAATTATATACTATAAGAATAGAGCAGTCTTGCAGCATCCTGATCTGTGGTCCAGCTGTTGGAATATATTTTGGTGGAAAATGTCTGATTGGAGTTTAACTGTTAAAAGTTTAGAAGTTCAGTTGCTGTAATACTATGAATCAAGACTTGGAAATAACTAAGTTCAGGAAAATCAGTTGTTGATCAACGGGGCGGAATCTACACATGGTGTAAAACAAATTTTGGCTGTGGCTCCAAGCCAGACTGGTATGAGAGTATGCCTTGGGGCACAAACCTTATATACTGAATTTTATGAAACTTCACAGTCGATTAAGTATTATGGTTAAGAATAAAATCTGAAGTTCAAGAGCCAGAAACCCTTTTCTTGAAGAGCTCTTTCCTGAGAAACAAAGCTTATGGACTTGAATCAGCGGATAAATCTCCCCATTGATATGGGAAAGATTTTGATGTTATCAGGAACACTTTAAAGCAAGGAATGTGTAAAACTGCTGCTTTGAAGGATTACAAATGAAATATAAATTTGATTAACCAAGTAATTCTGCATAATAAGCACTTCAAAATGCTTTCTAAGTAAGTATTTTTGGAGGAGTTACAGAATCAAAAAACCAAACTAAAACAAAAAAAACCCTACCTGGGCTTTCCAACATAGAATTTAGCAAGAAGTTACATTCCAAGGCACTAGGAGAAGCTGCTAAGCAATGCTAAGATAAGCTTGTAGAGTAGAAAAGAAGAAAACCACAAATTAATCAGAAGAGAATAATCCCATACCTTGAGAAAAAGACTTTGTATTAGGCAGTCAGAGTTTCCAATACTGGAAGATTTTTCTGCCTATTGCTACCACTGGTTAGGGTTTTAAAATTTACTCAGTTCTTGTTTCATCCAATGTTTGAATGAATATAATTAAGATTTATATTGCGTTCTGAACAGCCACTGCATAAAGCCCCATTGCATTCAGTGCGAAACACTGGCAGGGGAAAGAGAAATGGGTGAAAAAAGAAAGTGGCTGATGAGTGAAATTCAGATGTTATAGCTAACATTTCTGCTGTGGAAACATCCAGCCAAAAGTGAGGTGTTCTGTCAGTGCTCCAGTTCAGTTGTTGCTTGCCCAGCACCTGTCCATGAGGTAGCTTATTCCAACCATTCTTATAACTCTCCCTTGCATAAATGTTCTTCCAGAAAAGAAAAAACCCCGGATGGATATAATATTATTATAGGGGGCATTGTTGCTTTCATCGTATGGTACTCTGCAAAGATTTGTAAAATGATTGCTATGAAAGATGGAGAAGGGGAATAAGTTAGAAACTTTGCATTTATCCTAATTTTCGAGATGATTTCTCAGTTTTAGCTCCTTATTGTCATTTTCTGGATTTCACTCATTATTCAAAACTTATATAGGGAAAAATATTTATCCTAGCAAAACCATTAATAGCATTTCAGCCTATTTTAGGGAATATACATTAAAGGTTATTATACTGTTTAACTCTAATAGCTGTAGTTATTAAGTAAAACACATTTGAGTCAGTCCAAGTTAAAAAAGGTGTGAGTCTTATCTTCTAAATATGGGAACAATGAATAATTTCTGAAATGTTTTTGAAGCAGGATAAAAGCAATTGGGGACACTATTGTCATCTGCTGTTTTTTGTGAAGTTGAGTATTGGTATATGCTGTGATGGAAGTTATTTTTTCATGACACAACCATGACTTCAAAATCAGCGTGCATTGCTACCACCCTATTGATACACTGAGAGGTAGTTTCATGCTTTTGGTGAGCTCAGGCTGCGCTTGCAGTCAGTCAGCTGGCCTGGCTGAGAACCTTCTGATGCAGCCTATGATTAAAATAGAGTGACAAATCAGAGATGATCAAGAAAGAGAGAGATTAATGTTTTTCCTATTTAATGAGAAGCCAGCATGTTCTCATGTGTCTTGATATCAATTCTTAAACTCTTTGCTCATTTCACAAACCTGTTCTCTTTCCTTAAATATTCCTTATAGAGTTTAAGAGTAATGCAGTCTTTGTATGAAGATTGTCTTTGCCAAAGATTGTACTGCAGTTTTGTCTGGTAAGAAGATATTTCCTTTACCAACATCCAGCCAAAAGACACATTTGCATTAAAAAGAAAAAAAAAGAGTCTTCTGCTGACCTCATCTACAAGATTTCTGGGGGTGAATGTATTTCTGTCCTTGTCTTCTTGAACTGTTAGGTAAATCTGTGTACATTTGGTTAATCTCAGTGAAGTGAATGAGGATATAGAGTGGAAATTCCCTAAATTTAATGAACATAGCAGTTTAATTTTTCTATCTAAATTACTGAAGTATCATTCTGATTAAATATGATTAATATTTTACTTTTATTCACCATCATGTTCAATATCCTTCTCTTTTTCATCTTCAAATGTACGGATTTATTACGATGGTATTAATCGAAAAAATGGGATGGCTGTTAATGCAATTTGTCCTAGTCTTTCATGGGTTGTTCAGGTCAAGTTGTTAATGGTACCAAGACATTCATGTAAAGCAGTCCAAGGCAGCTGGATGTGCCCTTTTTTATTGTGTGAGGTTCTAAGATTTATGAGAGGGAGAAATCGGGATAAAAAGATCTCTTCGAAAGGTAAAAGCACCTGAAGTATTGTTGAACAAACAAATCATCATGACATGAATTAAACTTTACGGTTTTTTTATATAAGATGGTGCTTTTAAAAAAATTATTAGCAGTCATTGACTGATACAACCATGCAGCATACAAGCCTACAACATGTTAAAAATCTTGATAGTCTTCAGGTTTGGAGAACTGCATAACTGTTCAACTTTCAAACTTCCCACAGTTAATTGGATTTAGGAACTGAGCCAAAGCAGAGAAGTGCTAGTCTAAGTATCTTGGGGCAAAAGAGGATCTTGAGGTCTACCCACCTTTGGAAATCCTCAAAGTGGGCTTGATTTCCTACAATGCCTTGTTTGGCTGCTGTCTTTAAGCCACTGGTTATGTTTGCAGATCTTGGCCCTTGCCCTCTTAAAAACAGCTTTGACAGAAAAGAACGTAGAGCTTTGGGCTGTCCCACACTCCTGCTACAAGGGTGGTTGAGCCTGTGGAGAACCTACTAGTGTGACAGAGCAGATAGTCCTACTGAGTTTATTAAGAGTTCATCACTGAACATATATGTCTCTGTTTATAGCAGAAAGATAATTTCTTTTGTAGTTTCTAACAAACTCCAATAATGTTGTGTATGAATATAACAAAATATGAGTTGAGGTTGTTTAGTGCAAAAAAATTGTTTATACCAAAAAATTCTTGCAAGTACCTTTGAAAACTTATGAAGAAAGATGGCAGACTTTAAAAGAGAAAGAAAGAGCCTTCTATAAGCTAGAAAGAACAATATAATTCAGTTTAATCATTGAATACTCCATCCATTTTAAGTGTGTTGCCAGCAAACAACAGCTGTACACCACATGATTTTAGATAAATATGCTTGCATAGGCTAGCTTCTCAATTCATAGCACATTAGTCATAAAATCTTTATGGTACTTCTTACAAGGGTAGATAATTTATTGAATGGCACCGCGAGGTTGAAAGGGCTGGTATGAAACAAGTGGTTACTCAGCTGTTCACTGTGAATTTTGTTTACCGAGTATCTAGACAGGGTTCCCTGTGGACTGTAAAGAGAGAGGATTGGCTGGGAGTGGGAAGGAAAGGCACTAACTGTAGTCATAGAGATAATTTGGAGAACGGACAGCTTCTTGGAAACTGTCAGATAGAGAGTGAAGAGAGAATGGTGGAGACTAAGAACTGGAGGGAAGCAACATATGTATGGAGTGAAGTGATGATGTTGGAGAGATGAACAAAGTGCCTAGAGGGAGGGAACGAAAGCCCTATGTAAGAGGTGATGGCTGCAAGATTAAGACCTATAGTTTCTGCACTTCTAACTGAGCCTTCTTTTTGAAAAAATAGGAAAAGTGAAATGCCTGTGACTTGGTTTTCACAGCTGCTGAGAACCAGAGGTTGTTCTTTACTTAACAGTTCTGATAATTGGTGTGTTCAATGCCTCAGAAAAAACCCCAGCTTTTCAAAGGACATAAAAGGAAGCTTCCAGATAAGATAAACCTCACTTACTCCTTTCACACACTACACAACTGTTTTGCAGGAGCCAATAATACAATATTGAAAGGGATAAGCAAGTGACCATCTGCTTTTCATGCTCCATGAAGGGGCATGTATAAAAGCATTTTGTGACGTGTACTGTAAATACAGTCCCCTCCGCTGTCAGGAGGAGCTGAAGTAGGGAAGCTTTGCCAAACAGGAAGAACTAAAGGACTAATGATAAGGAGTTTATTCAGTTACGTTTTTTATAAAGAAATAGGAATTACAATTTAACGATCATATGTAGCACTTTAGGAAGACATCAAGGTATCTTATTTCTCTTTCTTGAAAAGTGTTGCATTTAACTTGCTCAACAGATAGTATTCATAGAATGCAGTTGAACATTTGCTGATACTAGAAACCGTACTGAGGGAAACTCCAGTTCTAAAATTTCTGGGCATTTCATGTAGAACTGGTACAAAGCTTCTTCCTCCATTTCAATTAAAATTCAAGCATTTGCATTTCAAGAAGATTCTCCTTTCTTGGGAGAAGAGTCTTTGCGAAATTTAAAGCCAAATTAATTGGCAGTCCTGATACAAACGTATAGTGAAATTACAACAAATCAGAGCTCAGCCATTAAAAATATATTTAGATGAAATGCAAGCAAAATGAAGTGTGGAATAAGCTGCATTCTAAATGAGTGTTTGAAAAAGGGAAAGCTAAGTCTTAGCTAACAGATTAAATATGAAAAGAAAAACAGACTCAACTTCTGTCTTAAATTAAAATAGCAACATAAAATGATTCCAGCTGACTGATGGAGTATGATATAACCACACCAAACATCTTGGCCCAGCTCCTGGCTGTATCTGAACTGTGTTCAGCATAAAGGGGAAAGGCGGGAAGCAGAAATTCTTTAAAGCTGCCTTTTGTGCCTCTTTTCTTCCAGTCCACTGCATAAAGTACAGCAGTCTCAGAAGTGCTTGATTCTGCACTCCCTAACAAGTTTTCCTTGTGAGCTGATCTGGCAACTGGGGGACTTTTGCTTTGCCTTCTTGCTTTCAGGGCTGTGTTGTGTGCTGGAGTAAGCAGGGAAAAGCACACGTTGAAAAGGGGATCCTGTGCCCCTTTTTCTTATCTCACAGAAATATTCAACGTCTGCAATCACCACTGTCCCTAGCTGCTGTGCTTCTGAAGAGTGGTGTTTGAAATGTTTAACAATTATGATAATACAAGCATTAAAATGCTGATATTGTCACCTGAAGGGACTGGTTAATCTAAGCTTTTTCATAAGTCATTCACAATGTATCTGTCTGGAATGTTGTAGTTGCTGAGACACACTGTGACATGGTTTTTACAAAACTGTAGCTGTATTCTATCTAGCTAGTTATTTACTCATGTAAGAACATTTCTTAAAAGAAATAGGTAACTTCCCTGCTGATATACCATGCCATGCCATGCCATGCCATGCCATGCCATGCCATGCCATGCCATGCCATGCCATGCCATGCCATGCCATATCATACCACACCAGAACCAAACACAAATATGGGACTTATTCCAACATCTAATGCCTTCATTTCTGCTCCTATGCTAACGTCTGGAGAGAATCACACTGACTCTGCCACTGCCTTTTTCTTCTGTGACCAGTTAATGAGTGACCAACACTGTTCATTGCAGAGAGAAGCTAGATCTGGAGAAAGAAGAATTACATTTATGAAGACTCTTTTAAAATGTCAATGTAATATGTGTGTCATTCTTTAACCTGAATCATGGGGTGGAAGGAACATTAAATGCAATCTATTTCAAATCACTCTGCCATGGGCAGGGTTGCCACCCATCAGACCAGGTTGCTCAGGGTCCCATCCAATTTGGTCTTTAACCCTTCCAGGGATGGAGCATCCACAACCTATGGGCAACCTGTGCCATTGCTTCACTACTCTCTGAGTAAAATATTTCTTCCAAACATCTAATCTAAATCTCTCTTTCAATTTAATACCATCCCCCCACATCCTATCACTATCTGCCTGTGTAAAGGGTTGCTCTCCTTTTCTATAAAACACTTTAAGTACTGAAAGTCCACAATAAGATCTTCCTGGAGCCGCCTTCTCTCCAGGATGAACAACCCCAGCTCTCTCAGCTTGTCTTAGGAGTGGTGCTCCACTCCTCTGATAATTTTTTGGACATACTCCAACAGGTTCACATCTTTCTTGTGCTGAGGACCCCAGAGCTGGATACATCCCAGCTTAGGTCTCCTTGAGAGCAGAGTGAAGGTGGAGAATTATATCCCTTGACCTTCTGTCCGTGCTTCTTATGCATAGCCCAGGATGTGGCTGGCCCTCTGGGCTGTGGGTGCACACTGTTGTCTCATGTTCAGCTTCTCATCCACAAGAGCCCTCAAGTCCTCCTTTGCAGGGCTGCTCTCAATTAGTTCTTGCAGTCTCATGGCTGGGATTGTTCTGACCCAGGTGCAGTACTTTGCACTTGGACTTACTGAACCTCATGAGGTACTCACAGCCCCACTTCTCAAGTTTGTCCAGGTCCCCCTGGATGGCATCCCTTCCTTCTGTTGTGTCAATGGCACCACTCAGCTTCAGGTCATCTTGCAGACTTGCTGAGGGTGCAGTCAATCCCACTGTCTTTTAAATGACAAAGATATTAGTGACCACCAGTCCCAAAATGGAGCCCTGAGGGACAGCTGTCATTACTGGCCACCACCTGGACATAGACCCACAACAGTCTGGCTGTGCCCACCCAGCCAATTCCTTATCCAGCCTTCAAATCCACCCTTCAAATACATGTCTCTCTAGTTGGGAGATATGGATATCATGTGGGTCCTTGTCAAAGGCCTTCACACAAGTCTAGGTAGATGACAACAGTCAGTATTCCCTTGTGGACCATTGCAGCCACTCCATCATAGCAGGCCTTCAAATCCTATGAGGAGCAGCTAAGGACTTTGAGCTTGTCTAGTTTGGAGAAGAGAGGCCGATCCGTGACCTCATTGCTCTTTAAAGCTTCATGAGGAGGGAACATGAAGAGTGAGCTGCTGATCTCTTTTCCCTAATGTCCAGTGACAGGACATGTGGGAACAGCTCAAAGATACATCCATTAGAGGAGGTTTAGAGTTGACATGATGAAACATTTTTTTACAGAGAGGATGGTGAAACACTGGAACAGGCTTTCTGGTCAATGTACCATGCTTTAATACCATGCTGTAATTTTTGCTCAGCCCTGAAATGATCAGGAATTTGGATTGGATGATCCTTGTAGGTGTCTTCCAGTTGAATTCTGTCCTATTCTATTTAATTGTAATTCTAATTCAATTTATAATTCAAATTTGAATTTTATTCTTTCTATCTCCTCCCTTCCCTAGCAGTATGTGCTGAGGAAAGCTCTTGTATTTCTTCCCAGCCCTGCATTAGTAGAAAGGACTGAATGGCTAATCATGTTCTAGCCTAGGTGCTGGCTGTGTCCCTTTGTGGGAAGAGGGCATGTACCTTCTGATGGGTGTGAGAGCTGTGGATCATTTTATGATGATTTGAATGACTGAACAAATTTGCAAAAAGCATGTTTGAAGTGTAGTTTTTAAAAGTCTGTGTTCCTCAAGTTCAGCTGAGTTTCCACAGGATGTCAAACCCCTGCATCTCTGACACTCGCAAGACTCAAAGACAAAGTTCTCAGTCTGAAGCAGGGTGTGCTCCTGAACTAAATGGCTGCAAATGTTTTTGAGGTGAGAAATACCTGTTCATTTCCCTGTGGATTTTTCTTTCTCCTTGTACACGATTTTAGAAATGCCTGACCTGTTTTCTGTGAAAAAAAATGCTAAAACAAGAGAGCTCGAGAACAACAGTGCTCGTCAGAGCAAAGGTCCATTGGCCCAATACTCTTCTTCAAAGTCGTCAACCATCATTGTCTAAAGGAAAGCTTATGAGCTGTGCAGGTCTGCTCCTACCAGGGTCCTGGGAGTGTAGGCCTCCTATGGCTGGGACTGGCATTCCCTGGAGCCTCCAACCACATGGTCTCCTGCCAAGGACCCAGGGGATGTGTCTCAGCTCAGCCTGGGCCCTTCAGTCCGATCTGAGCTGTGTTCATTTCTGACTTGGTTTTCTTGGTGGGCCTGGGACCTACACTGCAGACAGCTGCTCTATGGACCCCTCAAACTAGGTCATAGCTTCTTGGGCATAACTCCAGGCATAACACAGCATAATTATCCTATTTTATTCTATTTCCTGTGCTCACCATGAATTGAATAAAGATGAGACCGTCGTTTGCCTGAAATGCCAGGGGTTTTCAGCTCCAAAACCGCTTCTAAGGACAGATCACAAAGATTACAACTGCAAACAGGTTTTTTATTTCTTTCCTTTTCTTTCTGAATCTGTTTCAGAGCCAATGCTCACAAGAATTAAAACTGTCTCACACTCTTCAGATTATTCAAGTTTTCTTACAGCTAATGCAGACATGTCAAATCTTATAATTTACTGGTCTTTTCTGAATCCCAATAATGTGTTAAAATCTATTTATTCATTATTATGGATTACTGAGAACAACTTTATTTAAGATAAAAATTATTTTACAAGCCAGTTTTTCTCTTGGCATGGCTCTATAGACTTTGCTCTCATGAGACCTCTGTCTTGAGGCTTTCGAAAATGAAGGAATGATTTTTGTATCAAAAATGCTTAAAAAAGAAAGGGCTATGTTTTTATCTAGAATTTTGGGACAAAGTGAAGCCTTTTGCTTATTAACAAGTTGGAGCGCAAGCGTCCATTTAGAAAATTACTGAACTTGCTCAAGGGAAGTACAATTGCTGTGATGCAGAGCCTTTGAGAAAAAAGGATAGCTAAATCCTAAATAAGTATCTGGAATTGTTCTCTACCCATATTTGTCTGAATAGGTGGATATATTTATCATCTATGTGTACCATATCCATTATACCTAGACATATAAAAAATGCACTTAAAATTAATGAAACAAGCACTTCTCTGATGACGTGTGAAAGGTGTGAAATTCTACATTGAATTGATAGTGCCAGAAAACTGTTTTAAAAGAAGTTGGCTTTTTTACTTCTACAGATATTTGACCCTGATTAGAGAAAAGTTTTTTATTAATACATAGATAATATGTTGTTTTCTTTAGTTTAAAGTTTAACAATTTAATTAAATATGAAATTTTGAAACAAGTGGAAAATATAATTATGTTGTTGTGCAACTTTTACTAACACAGGTCTTAAAAATTGTCTAGTGAAATATGAATCTTGTTTTTCACTGTTATGCCAAGATAAATTTCTGGAAAAGGCTTTTTATTAGTGTACCAAAAACAGATAGAGTGCTCATAGTTTCAAATCTCAAATTATAAATTTGTGTATTTATCTGAAATAGAGTTTTTTTCCCCTTGCTTACAGTCAAGACAGAATCATCTATGATCTCACAATATATATTTAGAACTCATGGCCATAAATTCAACAGTAATTTTTAGGAATAGACCTTGAATTGTAATTAGGTGATAGGAAGTTTCCCGAGTTGTAGCACAAGTCTGTCAAGTATGGCTTTCTCAGACATAAACTCTATGGATCATCTACAGATTTAAGGAACCTCCTTCTTCTCTATCTTCCATTTTGCAGTTCTGTTTTCACTCATCTTTGAGTGTTTTGTCAGTTTGTGTTTTGGGTTTTCTCTCCTTTTAAGTATTTGGAAAAAAAAAAAGACCTTTCAGAATGTTGAAATTTGCTGGAGATATTTTAGTATTCAGAAACTTCATGGGTAAGGTGAAAATTAGTAGATCTACTATCAATATGAAAATGTTCTTCACTGGTAAAAATGTTAAAAGAAAAATTATTGACATGCTGATAGCATGTTTCCCAGGGTGAGTGATGGACTCCACAGGGAGAATTATTCCTGAATATCTGTGGCTGTTCAAAAGTTTTGAAAGCCAGCCTTTACATACTATTTTTTCCTCTAGTTTTATATGGTCTGTCATATTGAAGGCAATGAAAAAGTTATATATATTATTAAACCTTTTATTTTAGGCAAGGGATTCCTTGTACAAATGCCAGTCATGTGCAGGCAGTTTGAGTCCATTAGCCTTTATTAGCTCTGTCTCCACAGTGGGCCTGCAAAGTCACCGGTTGGTCACCACTGGTTTAAAATACATCATGCTGAAATACAACACGTGCCATTGCAAAATGAGATTATGCTTTTTACAATTAAAAATTCTAGGTTTGAAATAGGATGATGAGTGTAGTATAGGAGCCTTTGTAGCACAGGGTAATTACAATTTAATTACCCACTTTGGACAGAACACTGAGGGTGAGAAGTCTGTAGTAGTTAAAGCAACATTGATTCCAGTTATCAGGTTTTAGCTAACCTTCCTATATTAAAGAACTTTTCAAATAAGTGTATGATGCCAAATATAATAAATAGTATAATCATAAAAGAAACAGAAATTGTAGAGCTATCATTCTAAGAAAAGGCATATAGCATGATTACAGTTTATGAAAAGAGTATGACATAAATGCTACCCTTTCAAGGGTACATATTTCTATTAGAATTCCTTAGGAGTAATACACATAGAAACATCAGACAAATCTTAAGAACTTCCAAGAAGATGTACTGTAAACTAAAAGTCACACTACACATGGCAGCATTTTATTGTATCTGGAGCACATAACATTTTCTCCTGTGATTCTAACTAGAAGCTGAATTCCTTCCATTCTATTTTCGGGACTGTTTTAATATGAAGTTTGATACAAAATTGAGAAATTTTTTTGTTTTGCTTGAGAAGCAGTCCAAAAGTCTATAGGAATTCATCAGTTTTAATAAGAGATTCCTATAAATGCCTGTCATGCCAAGAAATAATAGTTACAAAAAAGTGTTTCATTGGGCTGTTTTAGAGAAATATCTTTAGTACTCAACTAACTTAAGGTTAAAAAAGTACCTAATGAGGGACACCCAAGCTGAGGTTCATTACAGAATTCACAAGGATTCCTGAAATCCCTTCTTTGCCTTGCAGAATACTCTTTTTTTCAGTGTGAAATATGAACATGGACTACCTTTGATTTTGCTTCTAATCTAGACATGATCTGAAAGTTTTGACTATGTTCCAGCTAGCATCTGAAATGTTGGCATCGCCTCTGAAATGAAACTTTTGAGGTTTTTCCATCAATAATTTATGTAAGCAGCTATGGTACTTAACTGAGAGAAGTGTTTTTCACTTCAAGTGCCTTGTCTTTCCAAACTTCAGGCTTACTCTATATTTGAAGGTTGGAACAAATTCTGTCTATGAATGACTCAACTTCAAAATGTTTTGTTTGCACTGCAGAATATGATACACTCTCCACTGGGAAGCTGCTAGTCTGGCATGTTTAGCTAGTTTTCCCACTGACTTACCAAGTGTTATGCAAGCATTGCTATCCCATGACTTGAACAGCTCCTGTTACTTTTTACTTTAAATATGGACACAGTTTTAAAACATCTTATAAATAATAAGGTCCTTCATGAAAGTTAAATGCAATATTTCAAGATACAAGGGTCCGTATGAAATAAATATGATTCCACTTTTTTTTAAAGTGTGAGTTATATGCCTATACTATTTTTAAACAGAATATCCTTTTCTCTTTAAAATATTTAAATATGCAATATGTAATTTAAGACCATGGTTTGTCTTTAGGATTTGCTATCTGACAAATATTTTCCAGAAAAACGGGGATTACCTAACAATAAAATGAACTTTCTTTCTGTAGACATATAAATATAGGGTGGAATAATTAATGAACAAAATATATTTTGAGTCCCAGGCTATATCATCCAGGCACATTTAGACATTGCAAATCTCTCAGCCACAGAGGATGAGTACCATCCAGAGGAAAATAGAACCTTTATGGAAAGGAAGCAGTGCTGAATTAAGAAAACCCCTTGTTATCTAAGTCAGTCTGCCTATTATGGAACTGTGGTGTGTGTTAGAAAGGCAGAAATCTTTCACATGTTGTTTTAAAAGGAAAAATCATTATTAAAATTCCAGGAAGATATGCCTAATATATAACCAATATATCAAAATTGACCAGTGTGATGGAGTTTTGTACAGTGAAATGAGTCATATTATCTCCTGTTTGCATGTAAGGAGAGGTAATACAATTAGCTAGAGCAGGCATTTCTGGCCTCTTTAAAGAGGAAATGCAAACAAAAGAGAATGTGATGGAGACTGAAGGAAAAGAGGCTGTTCTCCAGGAGTAAGTTAAAGAAAACAAATGTTAATATATTTGTTAAATTACATAGTTAAGACTTATGCTAGAAGAGGAAGAGGTTTTTTGTTAATCTGTTAGGCTACACGGGAAACTCTAAAGAAGATAGAGATTTTTATTTATTTCACTGAAGAGTTTTGTAAATAAACTGTATGATATCAGATCTGAAATCCATTTGATTGACATCAGTACAGCTGGCCAGCCTGTCATAGTGCTTACAGCTGAAGTGAAAAACTGGCATAGTTTTAAAGGTCCCACTTCTGTAAGCACTTCCTGTTCCACTGAGCTATTTTGGGAGTTTTAGTGTGCAGTGGTTTCAAAGAAGTGGTGCCAGTGAGTATGGAGTATAAAAAACAGTATTGAAAATCACTTACTTCAGTTTAATAGGAAATTATATATTAGATGGCAAAGTGCCTTTCAACTTAGCCATGTATGCCTTTATTTCTGATATTATTTGATTTATTAAATGTTTGCCGGTTTGTGCCTGATGGACACAAAGTATAGCCTTACACTTCAAAAGGAGAACAAATGAGAGGGTCCATCAGAGTTCTAGTCAAGATGTTGAATGAAGGTCTTCCTAAGAGCTAAATTTAAGTCACAGGTCATGAATAGACAATATTCAAACCATGTCCAATGTGCATCCTTTCATTTTCATTTCTACCATGCTTCTAAGTTACGAATTTCTAGATTTAAAAACTGGAAAGATTTGAAAGTAAAAATAAATTCTGCTACAGTTAAAACTAAGAGAACAGCAAAATGACTGAGATTTATACAGTAGTTGGTGGGAGAAATATTCTGTTAGAGTGTAGCTGGATCATACAGCAATGTTCATGACAGAGATGCTCGCAAGACAACAGTGGCTCTTTATTTATAGTGATATTGGAGTCTGGAAATATAAGTAGATTGCAAAAACAGGCAGCCCATATTAATGAATCAGAAGTTTTTGTACTTTTCCAGGCTTTTATACATAAGAGTGTAAGGTATCTGCTACAAATGTTGGCTTATGGGCTAAATAGCAGGATATAAAAACACTCAAGTGAATTAGGCTTTTAGCTTACAGATCCTTTGGAAGTTGGAAATAGAAGCTGCACTTAAGTCAGTTATTTAGTTACTATTTATTAATTTGTTAGATCTTTTATTCAGTATTTGAGCTTTAAGTCCTTTAACTCAACTCATGGAGACTCTTAACTGTTGCTGTCGAATGGCCTGATTTGCATCCCTCAAGCAAACCCACAAAGGGTGGCCATAATACATTGGCAGTCTGGGACGGTCCATCAACAACAAATAGCTCCTAATTAGGATGTATCATGGGTCGCCCAAGAGTTTCCTGGGAGGGACAGTTTCAGGAAGACACTATGGCTTGAATAAGAGTAATGCTCTCTGTTTATTGATGTGTTCTTTGTTTAACTCTGATAAGCATGGCTAAGCTTGCGACTGCCACTCATATGGGAAGGAGACATTATGGTAAAAGATGATACTGCATACATAATTCCACATGAAATAGTTTCACAGGTCACAGTCTCATTTTTAGACATACTTTGGTAAACTGGCTTTTTATATTTCAGAATATATTTCATAATTATAAACTGAGTTTACAACTCAGTTTATAATTATGGAGGCAGGTATGGCTCCTGGATTGCGGTAAATTAGTGAAAGATCAGAATATCTCATTACACATCTTGCAATACCTTTAAAAATAAATAAACTCTTTACATTAATTGGTATAGTTGCATTCTTCTGAAAGAACACAGTTTTACTTCACAATGCTGTATACAGTTGCACCCTTGTGCTGCTCTATGGCCAAACCACAGAATTTTTCCAAACTTGAAGTTGAAAGAAATTTGTGTGCCAAAATGCTGTGGGGTAATGTTGATTTGAATTATGTTTTCCTAGTATGGAATTGAATCACTTCGGTTACCTTCTTATTAGAGCAGAATTTATTTTTGTTGACTCTTTCTTAAGAATGACACTATTTCCAGTAGTACAGCTCCTTTGTTTAAAAATCTCTTCTACTGCTGATGATTTCAATGCCTTCCATGTATTCCTCATATGCCAATGCACTTACCAGTTCTTAGTGGTTTGTATTAATACATTTATGTCAGAGATGGCAAATTGAAATTTAGCCTTGACAAACTGGCAAAGTAGCCATTTTCTTTTCATTAGTCTGAGTACTGTATGTTTATTCTTCATTAAATGCAGCCTAATGTCTTTCTTTTTATAAAATGCAAATCCTGCAATAACAAGGAAAGTTGTTTTAAGTGGAAACAAATGAAGAAAATACAGAAGAAACATGTTGCTATAAACAGCTATTAGGTTGAATCATACTAGAGTTTTGTGAATGTTTTCATTTTAGAATGTCATTTGTTTACTAATTTCTGACTTTTCTTTCTTTTTGGGCAAATTATTAACAGATGTTTTCTCAGCTCTCAAGAAAAGATGTTTTCATATTTTTAAAGCAAAAAGTGAGCAAAAAGACATTCTTTGCACTTTTTGTGTGCTTATTCTTGTCTGTCTTGAAAAAATATTTCAGTAACATGAAATAGCTGCTAAAATCATAGCAAGGATCCAGTGTTTTCATGAAGCATCTTTCACTGCTTCATGAGAAGACACTGCTGCAGTTCTCTACTGCGTTATGTTGTATATTTGCAGTATACCTGACAAGAGTCTACGCTGCTCAATCTTTTTTGGGGAAAAAAAGGGATCACAAAGAAAGAAACCAGAAAGTACCCTGCATTAGTATTGGTTAATTCGGACACACAGAGTGGCTTTAAGGGCAGTTAGGAGTGAGCTACTGATAATTTTATGGTTTTTTATGCAAGCATATAAACCACTCCATTTGGTTATTGAAATCTGTAATGTCTTCACTTGTTCTTATACCCCTACTTCCTTAACAATATGAGAATAGGGACAGACTATTGAAGTCTTTCTTTTATCTGCAATTAGGGTCCTTTTCTTTTATTTTTTGTCATTTTCTGTTTAGAAAAACATTGTTGATGAGGCTACAAAACCAAAAGGTTGTTTCTAGATCAACATTGGTCATTGAATTTGCAAGCTAAAATTTGACTGCACATTTGAATTTATTGCAAGTTTGCTTGATAAAGAATTCAGAAAAATCAGCTCTTGGTTTCATTTATCTCCAAAATTCATGTGAATCTGAAACCAACTATTATCTTGCAGCAGGTTGATTTCAAGAATTCTTTTGTGGGATGGAATTAAATGAAAGCAAATTAATGAACTTTTTGTGCATTCACATGTTTGAATATTTCTAAATGGGAGTAAAATTAGGCAGCAATCTTTTCCTCTCAGTACAGCTGAAAAAATATTTTTTGCACAGCTAGATCTGATACCATGTGTGGATAATTAAATCTTGTGGAACTGTTGACAGCACTTTTTGATTTCCATGTGTTCTTATCCAAGCTGCCCCACTTTAATTTCAAGGAGTCTTTTATTGGTAGGTGGCTCAGCTGGACAGTACATAATACTACTTTGCTTTGGAAATTCAGCAATGATGAAATGTCATCTTTGTCTTACTTTTGTAAGTCAATGCAAATGCTCCCAAATACAGTTTGGAAAGAAAGTATATATTGGCTTAGTTAACAATACAGCTCCTGATTATAACTGTCCATATTGAAAATCTCTTTTCAGTGATACAAAGGTGCAATACTGTAACTGTTTCGGGGACTGTAGATGACATCTGCCAGCTCAATAATAGGTTTTTAGAAGATCTCATGCAAACGAATATTTCAGAAAGTGAAATATATACAGAATAGCTCATGTGTCTCTGTCTCATATTAATGGACCGTGGATACTGAGGATGAATAATGAGTGGTAGCCTGATGTTATCAACACTCACTAATTTTGTTCCTTGCCTTATATCAAGTAACAGAACAAGATCAGTCATAAAAGTATTTGCAGCAGCACCAAACTTACTTCCATCTTTGCTGGTTTGGTTTGATTTTTAATGATTTTCAATGCAGAAATTGTGATGATGGAAAACTTGAGAATTTCCAACTTTCTTAGGAAATTGTTATTTGTCAAGCATTGCACTCTTGTAAAAATTATTGACAGGGCAATGACATTGCCAGAAATACAGTCATCATCTAGGCTTCTGCATAGCTTTGGATCTGCAAGGAAACTACAAGGAAACTGCATGGGTGCCGAGTCAGAAGTGGAGCTGGGTGGAAGTGGAACAGAAGGATGACAGTGAATTAAATGTAGGTAAGAAAGGTGTAGCAAGGGAAGGAAAATACAGGAAACCACAGGGACAATAAAGTGGACAGAATTACCTATTTTGACTGAATTCTGGACATTTGTTAAGGATGTATTTCTTTTGGACAAGCACAAGTGTATTTTCTAAACTTCCAACAGATGAGCCAGAGAGTTTGCAGCAAGGTAAGAACATATATGTTTTAAAAAAAATGACTTCATGAGCAATCATTGTGTGTTTTCTTGTCATAGCATTCAGAGATTTCTTCTCCTTACTTGTTATAGATTTTCTTGTGCTATGGAGAAATTCTGTGGTCAATGTGTGGGTAATTGTGAGTAGTGGAATTTTGCATCAGTCCCACATTCAGCATGCCCAAAGCTAAAGCTTCCATATTCCAAAGAAACTTAATTTGTGTTTGGCATTAGCAATTTTTATTGAATGTCCATTTTGAGCTATTATTTGAAGAGATGCAAGTAATTTTATTATTGCTGATGTAATATGGTCCATTTTTTAACTGAGAAGTTATATAAAGAGTATATGTTATGTATAGCTATATATGAAATGTTTTGAAAATAATAAATCTTTTCAATTTTAAGAATTGAGATATTAAAGATTAATACCTCTTTGAATTTTTAAATTACAGTTATTTTCTCCACTTGCCTGTGAGTCTTTATGTTGCTCACAGTAAACGTAAGAATTTGTCTGTAAGTCTGTATGGAGGCTTTGGTCGTTCTGTGAAAAAAATTTATCAAACATGGACATTTGCTCGTAAGGACCTTCAAGATTTAATACTTTGGAAGACTAACAGTATACCTTACTTCTCTTATTTTATATTACCCTGATAAGAAACCCCAAAGATAATTACAATTATGTTTATAAACTTCTTAGAAATATTTTTTTTTGACACTCAAGCATCATCTCTTTGGTTTTCCCATGCTACCTATCAATTTAGTTTTGAATTTCAAATTTCTATCCATTCAAGTAAAAATACATTGATGTAGTACTAATTATCAATTTTCAGCATTCCACAACTGTTTGGTTTTTTTGAATGTAAGGGCAGGCTAAGGAATTATTTGTTGTGTTTATGTCTGACACAGATGAATTGTGCTCCTCTAAGCAAGATGCTCAGAGCTTGATGCAGGAACGAACTTTGGAAATTTGGTAGTGAAAATTATTAGTTTAGGTCTGATGCAGTGAAAAAAAGGAAGGGAATGTGGTGCATAGTCACAGTTTTGTTTTGAATTAAAGGGTGACAGGGGTGAAAGAAAGGAAGGATAAAAGCAATTTACCAGCTGAGGTAAAAGGACGTGGTTGCAATGAGTCCTAGACCTAGATAAATGTTTTAGCTGTTTAAATTAATGTGGAAGACCATATCCTTGAGATCTTAAACAGAAAAATTTTTAGGACATAACCTAGAGGTGATGATGTAGAAGGAAATTGAAGCTGCAGATAATCTCCAATTTACCTGTCCCTGTGACAAGTTACTGACTACAATGATGGAGAAGGTTTGAGCAAAAATTGCAGTGAAACAGAAATAAGGATCCTTGTTCTAATCTTGCTGGAGTTGAAATAAGTGAATCACTAGACTGGTATGGAAATTGGTCTGGAAGAGAGGTTTAACTGTGAGTCATACTTAGAGAAAGAGTGGCTTGACATTATCTTACGTTAATATGTAAGTGGGGGAAAGAGAAAAGTAAGGACAGACTTCTGTGAAATGTTTTTGAGAACTGACTGGGATATAAGGATGCTCTTCTGAGGGACTTCTATAAAAGATAATCAGGACAGAGAAGAAGCATGGAATCCAAGAGAGATCTAAAATCCAGGAAAAGCATTATCAGCTGTATTGAAGGCAGCTTGATGGAAGCAAGCACAGATAAAACATTTATTGTTAGTTATGTCTAGGAATAGATCATTGGTAAGAATGTCAGGAATCATTTAATGGGCAAATTCAGGGGCAAAAGGTATGATAGGCAAGAGGACTGCAAAAAAGCTTTACCAAACCTGACTGCAAACAGTGCATGCTTTGTTATTTAGTAAATGAGAGATGATCTGTGACTGGAGAAACAAATGTGGACAACAGCAGGCCTTTTCAGGACACAGAAACTAAGGAGTGTTTACAGTGGAAGGAGGAAGAGTCAGATGACATTGATATGTTAATAAGTAATGGAGAGAATAAAGGAAACAAGTTAATGTGAGTCCGGGCCTCTGAGGCAAAGGAAGGAGAACAGAAGAGGGATATCCCCTACTGCAGTAGGAGAAAAGAAAAAGAAGACAAAAGTAGAAAATACTGTGGAGAAATAAAGATGATTAGGAAAGAAAGTGTAGGAATTACAGACATGAAATTTCATGCTTGAAAAGAAGCATTATTTAGCCAAGGTAGTACCAAAAGCAGAGAAAGAAGAATCTCAGATTCTTTTTCAAAATTCTTGCTGACCATTCCTATAGGTAAACCTTTTCAGTTCATCTGCTCAGCTGAAGCAGCACAGTTAGCCAGGTCACTCCTTCACCCACATGCACAATAAACAAACCTAGTCTGTCGTTAGGGCAAGGGTTTGCTGGGTACCTTAATTGCCATTCCTGGTAACCTATATTTTATCTTCACTAGAACTTGTCTCTGAGATCTGTTCTCATAAATGTGTAAAAGATAACCTTTCATGAAAAATGCAGATAGGTCTTTACAAATGTTTTTTATTTAATCTTTTTGGGCATTATGTAACTTCATGCAAACTGCTGTGAAACTCATGCTTTTGGGGACAAGGATGGAGTAGAGTTGTCTTCTTTAAAAGTTAGAATGCTTTCCTCTCAAATTTAACATACCTCAGTCTGCGCCTCTTAAAAAAGGTTTCTTTATTAACTGTGTAAGGCAATATAATATTCCTTATGGACTAAATTTTATTGGAATGATGGCAGCTCCAAGTTATGCTGTTTCATAGTGACCCATCAGTCTTACAACTCCTTTTAAGTTTTGACTTTTTCAAATGAAGTTAGAACCAAGGCAAAGGATTTGCTTTATGGATACAATTCTTAGTTGTGTGAGCTTATGCCATTAGTGCCTTGGTATTTACATGCCAAAATAGTTATACTTTATGTTCTCCCATATGCAATACTAGATTCTCAGAAGGCTAATTGCACCATCCTACCCTGTGTTTATATATGGAACATATTATTAATCTGGTTGCTTATGTTTATTCAGAAGGTACCTTTGGAAGGCAACACATTAGCACTGGGCACGCCTGTCAAGCCTTGACAGTTGAATGGTCTTGACTTTGTACTGGCACTTGAAAAAAGAAGAGGAGAAAAGATTATTTGCTTCTGTTTGAAAAGTCTTTTGTTCCTGAAGGGAATACCTCTCCTAGGTAAAATCATAATAAGATTTCTCCCTGTTTCTGATCTGTCCATGACCTAAAGGAGAAATCTTACTCAGGCAAAACTACAGAGAGAAAAATACCAAGATCACAAGCTTGTTCTTTGGAATATATTTGACAGTGATTTGAGTAAAAATTAATCTTCAAAAGAAGTAATTGCAGTTTATCCCACCAGAGTACTAAACCATTATGTAGAATAGTTATATACAATTAAACTCACCAAACATAACAAAAAAGAAGTAGAAAAGAATCCAGAAGGAAAGGACAAAAAACCCCAAAACACACAATTTTCGTGCAAAGCTTTAAAGCTGCAGGAAAGGGTAGAATGAACATTTATTTTTACAAGATGGAAAATTTTTAAAACAAGAAAGGATAATGAAAAAATACTAAAAAAATCAGTAAATACAAGGTGAATAAAAAAGAGATATGCCTTGTATTTGCAAGACAATGACATTAGAAATGTAATCTATTCCACCAAGTATCAGAAATAATAATTAATTAAAAATTAAATATTAACTCGATAACAATAATGATACAAAATAAAAAATAGCAAAATTAATTAAACGGAAAAAGAATTTTCTCTGATAGCTGTATGGGACAAAATTTTTTATGCAGCAGTGGATTCTCATGTTGTTGTTTGCATGTAAGATACAAAGGATTTTCTTGATCACTGCATGTAAGGATGGACTAATAGTAATTGTAGTGTCACGCATACTGTTGAGAGTGGATGCAGTTCTCCTGACTTACACTTATAAAAATATATTTTTAAGTCCCAGTGTTCTGAGAAGGAAATTGTTTTAGTAAGTATTTTATTTTTAGAAGATTTAGCATATTATTAATTTATACAAGATCCATTTTCAAATACCTGTTAAAATTTAGATAAAAACTGGAAAACAGCTTAATTAATTATAAAAAAAATTTCAGTCCTTTATGATATAAAGTATAGTCACAGGACTGAAAACTCTGGGTTTGACAATTTTTCATGAAATGTTTGTAACAGATCCCTGGTGCTATTTTACTTGGCTGTGGAGTTTGCTTTTCAGGCCAAGAACTTGGGGTTTGATTGGCCTAACTAGGACATTATACAGTATGTATGGTGAAAATTCTTGATATTTGGAGACAGGATCTATTCCTAAGTACAGAACTTTGTTTAAAGGTTAGTCACTGAAGTTGTACTTAATTTGACAGTTATTTTAAAATATAAGCAAGTGTGTTTTTGTGTTTTGTATGCTCAATGTACAGGATCAAAACGGTGGACCTTGCTCTGACTGACATTAGTGGAAACAGCTATCTGTTTTATTTGGAGCAGTCTGGAGGCTGTCCTGAAATGATAACGAGTAGTAGCAAAGCCTACTGGAGTAATACCTACAGCCACAGTCAGGATGTTATATAACATAATAAATGGGGAATCCAAAACCACTAACACAGCTTCTTGTGGAAACGTGCATATACAATAGGGTTTTTCTCAGAACCTATTCAAGAAAATGTTAACATCTTGAAAGTTAGAAGAAAGATTTTTGTAGTTATTTTCTGTGAAAATATTTCACAGACATTAATGGAACTGATTTTCATAAGTTTTCATGCACATCTCTGTATCTGCCAATTAACTTGACAGGCTTAGGCGTGTAAGGATAAAATTAAAAACTTACCTGCAAACTTTGGCAGCAAACAAGACCCCAGGCTTTTCTAGCCTCTGAAATACCACAGGACACGTTCCTAATTTTCCATTGTTTACTTTTTGAAACTCTTAGAGAATGTACCACCTCTCTTCTTAACTATCCAGCAGAGGTAAAGTTCTTTTGATGTAGTGTTTTATTTATATTCTGCATGTTCATCTTCTACATTAATTGCTGGGTCTTGATTATGTTGCCTGTCTTGACATTTCACTGTTGACCTCCTATTGTCTCCTAAATGAATGGACTGAGCCTCACCTGTGTTTCTGGTTTGGGAGCCCAGTTCCACCCTTTAAAGAAGGAACACATACAGCTAAGCATTTGGGTATCCAAACCCTGAATTAGGCAGAAGTATCAGGAAAAATTGATATCCTCTCTACTGTCTTTTCTCTTTAGGAGCTCATGTATGTTCATTTTTGTATTCTTATTTAGTTACTGAGAAAAATGTGGGTGTTTTTAGTAGAGAATTATGGCTTTAGATTTCAAGGATTAGTTGGTCCAGGTATTCTCACCTTCTGCATGGTTACTCTGGAAGCTCTTAATAACTTGGATCAAACTCTGGTGCTTATGTATATTATGTGTTAATAATTCAGAGGAGTATAAAGGAAAGAAAAAGTACAGAGCTTTTCTTCCCCTGAAACAGCTGATGCCAGGAGCTTCTGCTGCTAGCCATGGCTTTGGCCATAATCAACCTGTTCCCATTTTTCCTCTACTGCTATCTCTTCTGCCAACAGGACCACCTGTAGGAAGATGCCAACTTTTCTTCTCCAGGACTAGTTTAGGGTTCCCTGCTGGATCTATCTTTTATCTTTATTTGAAGCTGTAATACAGTCCTTTTGTTTCTGCTTTTTCAATCTCTTTTCCTTTGGTAAATACAGAGGAAAGCAAGGCAGCATGTTGTCAAGAAAATTAGCTCACATGCATGGTAGAGATGTCACGATTTCAGGACTGCTAACCAGCCCAGACTTGTTTAATGGATTGAAATTAATCTTTGACACAAATGTCGTAAATCTGCTCCAAGGAATATTGTATGACTCTGAGGGTTAATGCAGGTTTGCTTGGCACATAATTTAAAGGAAACTGAAAATATGTAGTGAAGAGGACTGGCATTCCAACGCTGAATGTAATCACATGCATTTCAATCCCAGAAGACCCATTTCTTCCCTATTTGTCATGAAGAATTCTGTGAACTGTGTGAAGATGCACTTAGCATCAGTGTCTGTTCAATTTAGTTTTTTCATAGGCTGACATCTGTAAGTTTGAGCAATTGGTATTTTCTCCGTCTAGAGACCATATCACAGAAAGGGGTATCAACTTGCTGTGAAACTTTCTGTCTGCAGTCTAGCATCTTCTTTTAATAAAAATGATCTTTTGGTAATCACTGCCTTTCGTGGAAAAATACATAGATCTAGTCTTTTTAAAAAGAACTGATGCATATTATTTGCTTTTCCTGATACGATTACTCCTGAGGCTTTCACTAAGTTCCTCTCCAAAGTAGTGCCAGCTTTGTGCATATCTGCTGTGAAGGTCCTGGAGAGAATTTTCAGCAGCAAGATGTCAGCTCAATCCAAAGGGACTCCCAAGAAATTCTGGAAATGTGTCTAAGCTAGTGATGTGCATACTTGCTGTCTGAAGATTGACCCATGCTTTTACAGCAAATGATGCCACTGCTAAAGTGAATGTCTTCTTCTATTGACTCTGAATTTGTCTAATTTATTAGACTAGGAATTACATGGCCTGGGACCATCCAGAGGATGAGTATGCAGTGATAATCACCTGGTAGAAAAGACGATTTCCTCAAAAACCAGAGGGATGGTGGGAGGGAAATTCTTAGTAAATTGTTACATGTATTCACAGCTGCATTCCTTCTCTTTGGCCCTTTTTCAAAGGCAGAAGTTGGGTTTGTAATCAAAAAAGTGGGGCCCTCTCTTCATCCTTTCTTTCAGGTTCAGATAATGGGACCGGGAAACCTTATGGATATCCCTAGTCTTAGATGCTTGATTGCACATGCATGCGTAGACTGTGAATGTTTGTAGAGACTACTCCACTTTAAAATTACTGATACATGTGCTCTAGGATGACTCTGCTTGAGCAGGGAGGTTGGACCAGATGACCCCATGTGGTCCCTTCCAAACTGACCCATTCTGGGAATCTGTGGTTCTGTGATATTTATGTAGGTGTGCTTGAAGGATCTAGCCTTACTTAAACTCATCAGTGGAGTTCTAACGAGGCAGTTTGTGGTCTGGGGCAATTAAAGTGTTTTATTGCACCACTGAGAATGAGCTAATGCCTCTTGTCAGCCTTACTAACTCCCTGGAAGGTCACACCAAACCAACATGGCTACATTGCTTGTGAGCTCACATAGGTAAGACTGTGTGGCTCTATGCTAAACCGTTGGACATACTGCCTTGTTTCCCTGTTGACTGAAGGATGACCACACCATGGTCCATTTCACAGTACAGGCATGCCCTGGATTTCGTGCCTTCAAGTTCTTCATTTTTGTTTCTATGATGATATAAATAGCAGACTTACCCTTTTAAGAGTTAAGGTTGTTTTAAAACTTGGGTTAAATTTAATGGATGTAGTCTAATCACCCCCTGAGTTACTTAATGCAAATGTTTTTATAAGTATATTTGAATGAATATGAATGATCTTGTTACTTGCTACATTTAAAGTTCTCATTTGGCTGTACAAATCATGCACTTAGGAAAAACACGTTTTAAGAAAGGTATTAATCTAGTTTCTCTAGTGTTTTTCCTTTGTGAGCTAAGAAGTTCCAGGACACTAATTCTGGTTATACTTCTGTTAGTGTTCTGAGTGTTTTGTGAGTGTATATTATTTTAGTAATTGGTTTTGTTCCAAACTGCAATGTGGTGTTGCATTTTTTTCCTGCAGAATATTTCTCCATATTTGCAATTTTGAAAAGTTAACAGAAATTGGTAAATACTCAGTGCTCTGAAAATTAGATTTTTGAAAATGTGTGTTCTCTGACTTGATAGCTAGAGGGAATATTTATAATGGTGTATATTTAGGGCCTTTCATATTTTATAGGATTATAGTCAAAAACATAAATAGAAATCTGCATGCTTGCCAATGACATAATAGAAAATAAATTAAATCATTACTTAAAAAATATTTTGCATTTTTATAAAAGTATATTCATTTAAAGTTTCCATTTTGATACATTTATATTATATATGCTGTCCAACAGATACCATGTTAATGAGGAAATGACAAACAGCAAAGTTTATCACTTGTAGGAACTTCAGATATAGTCCTTATTTCCCAAATGGCAGCAAGCAACATTAAATAATTTGTTTATAAATAATCTTCATATTATGAAAGAAATAATTCCACATCTAGAGCCTACTGTCGCATTACAAAATTGCAATGGTGAGGAATCTTGATATTGCACCTTTGATGAGTTTATTTCAGATTTCAGCTACCAGAAAGATTAAACTTCCTAAGTTAATAAAGTTAAAATGGAAAGTGAAAAGCTATATCAGTTCATATTTTCTTTCTATTGTTGCTTGCTTTCGTGGGTGGAAAAGTGAAGAGTATTCCAGAAGTGGTGACCTATTCTTTGTAAAAGTGTAAGGTTACGAGTAAAAAAATTGTACATCCTCATCAAATATTTTGCACAGGAATAGGAAACTACTGAAGAGACATATTTAAGTATCATTAAGACTTAGAATTTGGATTTAAAAGATTTACAGGTGAATCTGCACAAGATTTCAATCATAAAAATTTCTTTATAAAACTAAATATGATCACAACAGGACTAGAGATTTTTTTTTTCATATTCTGTATTATATTATGTAACTTGGAATATATTTATAAGTTCAAGAAAAAAATACTTTTAGAAATATCTTACCTGTATAACGCATGTAAATTCTTCCTCTTTCTCTCTTGTGGCATCCTGAGTGGTGTACTAGATTTTTGATTCTCTTTGAGAAGTTCCACTTAGCAAGAGTCATCTACATTTATGTGTCCACAGTTGTGCCCTATTTTGCCATTAAAAGTTTGCATCTTGGCACACTTCTTGTAATTACTAATATCAACAATTATAATCTCAAAATATTAAGACTATTTGAAAAATTTTAGAATAACCATCTGTTGAATGGCGAAAGTGAAATGAATGATGGCCTTCTCCTCAAGATGATTTTACATACGGTGGTGATCATGAGTGTAAAATTCATGCCATGCAGCTGATCCTGCTGTAGAGACTTGTAGATGCCTTTTAACTGCCCACACTGTGAAAAATCATCCTCCACTTTTTGACAAGAGAGGTTTCCCATTTTAAGGCAGGAGAGCACTCAGATTTAGGATTTATCCATGCTTTTTAGTGTGTTAGATTCCAAAGTGACAGTAGCCCATGACTCTCAGAATACAGCCTGTGGAGGCTGTAAAGGCACACTCACACTGCTGCTGGTGAGTCACCTGGACTCTTTCATGTACAGACAGTTGTAATGTGTCACTAAGGAGTGGGAAGATACTTTTTTCAGGTGGTGACATCTCATTATGTTTTATGGTTTTTGAACGCCAACAACTGTACTTCATTATATATGGAAAACACATTTGGCTTCTCCTTTTCTTCAGAGTTCATCTTAAGAATTACTTTCAGTAGTTGCTTCCAGAAGTATTTTTGACAAAGTGGAATCTGTTTCACTCTTTGGGAAAGTGATAGTATAATACTAATGCAATGATTTTTTATGAAATTACATTTCTGTTGTTGTGATTAGGAAGTTACAATTCTGCAGTTCATGTATAAGGTTGAATTTTAATCTCAGGTCAAACTTTGTTTCATTCATATGTTTATGGATGATGCAAATATAAATTTCATTGTTTTCTACCATTTAGGCATGATGAATGGACATCCGGAATTATTTTTATTTAATCATTGTACTTTTGCTTTAATAAATGTCAGAGTACATGTCCTAAAGGTCATTAGTAAATGTGAAGAGGCTTTAGAAAATTTAACTTACATGAAAAGATCATACTGTATTTAGTAGGGTAGGACAGAACTGACGGGTTTTAGCATTTCCATTAATTTAAAGTTCTTTAAAATTACTTCTGTGGTGTTAAAAAAAAAGTCTTTAAATAAACTCACTACATCTCAGTAGTAAATTTTTTGGTATAAGCATATGGGAAGATTAGTAACTAGTAATTGTTTGTTTTCTTTATTTAAATTGTTAACCCAGAAGTAAACTAAAACCCAGCAAAATTTAGGATGCCTCCAGCCACTGTGGTAATTGCTAAATGTTTCAGTGTTCTGTCTGGTTTTATACCCCTTTCTTTTAGGCAACTAATCTGATGTATTTTCTTTCAAAATCTTTTAAACTATGGCAGATATTTGAACTGTATATGTAGGTACACTGAAGAAATACATCCACCTGCAGTTATTTTCAATTGGGTCTAGATCTGCCAAGCACAAATTACTTCATTATGCTGCTTTGGGCCCCTGTGATCAGTACTTAACACCTAATTAAAGAAAAAAAAAAAAAAAAAAGGTTGCTGTTTCTCAAAGGTTTTGTAGCAAAGACTTTATGCCACTTGGAGAAATTTTGTAAATACTATATGAGGATAGAAACAGCGCTATTCAGGATGAATCATATTGAGAATTTCCTTTTACTCTTGCTTTTTGTTTTGAAAATGTTGAGTGCAAGAAGTAATAGAAACACTTTCACACAGTAGGATTACTCTTTTGATAACTGTCTGTCTTTTGTGATATATTTTGTGATACATAATAAAATGACTTTTTAAAATATGGAAATTGCTTGAGAATATTTGGGTTTTGGTAAAAAAACCCCACAGTATACTCTGAGTAAACATGTTCAGTCATTTGAGTGTGGACTAATAAAAGAATAAATGTGAGGCTGTTAAATTCTGATACAAGCTTAGGTTTTAGAAAGAAAAATACATTCTTCTGGTGTTTCAAGGATAATTAGGGGTGTAAAACTACTTTGAAGAGTAATGCCTGCCTACGCTTGTGTGGCTAGGTTTACATGAAAGAATTTTCGTTTTTCAGTGTATTTTTCTGTGAGCTAATATCCAGATTTTGAAGTGCAATTTGAAACTATACACCTGAGTAGGATGCTAGTAAAAACTCTTTTTCATGTTTTCCTCGGTTTATTTAGTTACTGAGTGAAGAGATGGGATTGTAATGACAATGATGTCATGCAAACATTAGTAGCCTCAGAGATTATGGCAGGCTTTTGAAGAATGTCTGAAATTACATTTGTTTCAAACCCATCATTAAAACAAATGATCTGGAAAACATTCCTGATCATTTGTCCAGCCATGTGAGTTCCAAGTGTATTTTGCAGACTTTCAAAAATTGCTGTCGTAAGAATATAGTAAAAGTGTTTTCTACATTAAAAAATTATTAAAAATACCACTAATTATATAGTATATGTTTTAAATTTAATTGGATTTTGCTTTAATCTATGTAAGTTTGACTAGTCTTGGCACTTTCTTTCTCATATAATAATGACTGAGCTGAATAACTGCACTGTGCTCCTTGTTGTTTTTCATCCTGCAGTATCTTCAGATTCCTGCTTCACCAATCTAATATCACAGAGTCACAGAAAGATTGAGGTTGGAAGAGAGTGCTGGAGGTCATCCAGTCCACAACCCCCCTGCTCAATCTGGGCTACCTGCAGCAGGTTGTTCAGACCCATGTCCAGTCAGCTTTTGGATATCTTCCAGAATGGAGGCTCTACAATCTCTCTGGGCAAATGGACAGCAATCTGACTGCAAAATGGCCTTCAATGGGCTGCAGTTATGACAACCCTTTCATTACAGTGACCCACATTAAAAGTGAATATGTGTCTGAAAAAATCAGCAGCCAGATTAACAACTGTTCTCTGATTGTGCAAACTGATGTCTGCTGCACAGAACTTGAAATAGAGAACTACGGAGAAGGGAGAATTGCCTGAATTACTGAAATAATGTGGAATTCTTAGTAGAATTCTCTAGTCCATCCGTGAAACTTTCAAGAAGTGTTTCTGAGAAACAACAGTCATGGAAAAACTTAAAATCCCTTTCCTAGTTTCCTGCTTAGTAATCAACTGAGTGAGGACCTGGAACAGACTTCTAGTTGGATGTTTAGGGATAGAAAGACTTTTAATTGCAGAATGGATCTTGATCATATATGAAACAGATAAATGTTCCTTGATCTAGAATATTCTTTTCATTCCATGTCCTATACTTACTTCATGGTGAAATGTCAGTGCAGGCTATTATTTAGTTCATCTGGAAATGAATGATACTTCCAACTCCTGCACATAACTGCAGCCACATGCCATAACATTTACGGGAGGTTCCCTTCCTAGTGTCAGCTCGTCTTGTGCAGCATCAGTTCTTTGGCAGTACCCAGAACCATGCAGGTCCTGGTCTAAAAGTGTTAGCTGTTTGAAGTATATAAACGTACACACACACACACACACATATGTATGTGCATGTATGTCTAAACTGAATATTAAATAAAACATTCAGAAGCTAAAGAAAAAAGTCCCATATAAATTGCAGAAATCAGCCAATAGTTACAGCAATGCAGGTCATACAAAAAACATTTTCAGGAGCGTGTTCTACACCATGAATCCTGAGTGAAGTGAGCTCCTAATGCCTGGTCCATGGTGAGGAACCAAACCCTGGGAAAGGATGGAAGTTAAGACGATTCTGTGACTTCATTGTTCCTCTGTTGTCTCTGGTGGCAAACATCTTCCTACTCTGTGTGCTGCTCTGGATTCCTTTCTGAGGTGCTTACTTATGCTGTTTTATGGAGAGCTGAGGTGACCGTCTAAAGAATGAATTCCATTGTCAAATTTTTTGGTTGAAGGACCACTTGCAACTGAGATGTAAGTGACTATGATATAAGTCAAAGCAATGAAAAAGTGGAATTACAACATCAAAACCAGTAGAATTATCCAGTTTAAATCTGGACAGGAATGAGAATCTGCTTCTGGGTCTTTCTTTATTCTTACAGTTGAAAATATTTTTGTGGCATTCCTATTCCACATCTCAATCTTCACAAGATTTTAAAGCTCTGTGAGTCTCTTTTAATGACTACAAAAGAGATGAAGCAGTCAATATGAATACCTAAAGTAGAAGTGGTAATCTTTTTTGGTGGTATAAACCACAAAACACTAGAAATTATTCCCAGCTCTTTGTAGTTGCTGGTGACTTTCCTCTCAATTCCAGTGGGAGCACGGCTTCATCCAGGAACATGGAAACTGTTCAGGTTTTTATAAGAAAGCAAAGAAGTGCTGACTCTGAACTCTCAAGGGAAATTCCAGATATGAATGCTTACAGGCTGTTTAGATACTGTAAATTTAGAACAAATTGGAAAAGTTTAGGTTGGGTTAGTCTAACAATGGATAGGTTTATTCCTTCTACTGTTTTTATGTACATGAACCAGTGAAGTAAGACATTTTAAGTTTCCTCGGTGTAATATCCTGAGGCTAGCCAGCTGTATCTTAAATTGTGTTGTTTGTTTTATATGTTAATTGATGTGTATTCATAAAGACATAGTAATATTAACATAGCACTCTTGTTTAAATGCAACTTTCTGAACCCTTTTGGGTTCAGCAAGAAAGGCTCTGAGGTATTCTTTATCTGAAACACAACCAGGTCTTTATCTGAAACACAACCAATACATACCCAACTTTTAAAATTTGAATAAAGTAACACAAAACTCTATGTATGTGTATGGATATGAACTCATGCATAAATGCCCATATAAACATGCATTGTTAATTTATGGCATGATTTTACCAATAGGGGGAGTAAAGCAAGGTTATAGTAGAAGAGGAAATGTTCATGGTATGTTTTAATTTCTTACTGAAGTTGTAATAGAAAATGGAAGCCAAAGGAGAATTAGCAGTGGTAATGAGACATAGGAATAGAAATTATTTTATCTGTGACAGAAGTAAAATTGAAATAGCTTCATGTGATTAACATGGTACCTCTAATTAAGGTAAATTAGAAACCCATTTCTTGGAATACAGGCATAATTGGCACATGAAGTCATACTATCAGTTGCCAAGTTTTGTACTAAGTGCATAGAATGAGAGATGGCAACATATGAGTGTGAGACAGCAAACAATTTTTGTAGTTTATCCAATTTGCATCAGTGGTGCTGAGTCGCCATGTAGGACACTGTAGCAAGTTTTGGACATTGCATTTCAAGAAATGCCCTGCTGGCCTCAAGAAATGGTATCTATTACTGAATCCAGTAGGCTTAATGCAAACACAATTTAGCCTTTGCCAAGGAAAGCCAAACATCTGTGTACAAGGCAGCCAAGAACCATATTTGGCAATTTGAGGAATAGTATGTGAAGACTAATATGTCACAAATTGCATCACTTACGAGTAAAACCTCAAAATCACTTGTCAATTCTTACACTATGAGGGAAACAATTTTGATTCTTATGTCATCTGCAGCAACTGTGTCTCAAGAACTGGTAGGACTATGCTACCTTCTCTGTGGCCCTTCAGAAGTCCTAACTCTAGGCTAAGTTTTTCCCTTGTCTGTGAATTAGCTGTGCTGTGTGTGGATTCCCACAGTGGGAAGTGTTGCTGTGTTGCTGTGCTACAGTCAGATACATTGACATTTGACTTCTGATGTAGGAACCAGTGTGGATTATTGTGTAATTTGGGACTGGAAATAAAATGGGGTATCCCACCATCTCACTGAGGAGGGTTTGCGTTCCCAGGGTGTGGGGCTGTATGGAATGCTGGATTAATTCAGAAACTAGAAATGTCCTTGCTGTAGGATTTTGGTGTCTGAAATGTGTTTCCATTTGTATTCTGAACCCACATCAGCTCTGTTTTCCAAACAAGTCAAAATACCTCAAAACTCTAAATTTGATAGGAAACTTGCTAATTAATTTAGTGGAAGTATAATTAAGTAATCTCAAGTAAAGGTCAGTTTTCTGTACATCTGTAATCTGGCAAGGGAAGTCAGAACAGCTGATGAAGTGGCTTACATACATATACTGTAAATTGAAAGATCTTAATTACAGTCCTGGCCCCCAAGAAGTCAACTGGAGTTTTGCCAAGGGATAAAATCCCTACCTTACATATGGGGGCCTGTTTATTAATTTAAATAAAGCTGAATGCATTGTAAAACAGTCACAGTTTGCCTGAACCTCAGGGTTCACCATGTGGGCAGGAATTAGATATAAATGGCTCAGTCTTATTTTGAAATTTCTTTTCCTTTTTGACTTGAATACTTTTATCAGTATTGATGTGTTTTATTCCTCTTCTCTGTTCCTTAGCCTAGGAAAAGATTAAATAAGTTATTCTATCTTACTGGGTTTTGATCTTTTCTGTTCCGGTTCTTTCTTATAAACTTTCACATCTGTAGTTTCTTAATTTTAGACTTGAGACATGCAGTAAGACATTTACCATGACTGCCTTTTGCACAAATGTTCAGCAGGCAACTCAGTTTATCTACTGGAAAGAAAAAATACTCTGCTGGTGATTTTTTTCCTAGTTATTTAAGTTGAGAGAAAAATAATAGGGAGGACATCTAGAGTGTGTAGGGATTGATAGAAGACAAAAAGAAACCCCAGCCAAACTCAGTATTTCCAGATTTGTGAGCATAATTTGAAATGGACCTTATATAAGTGTAATGAATAGTCCAAGAAAAAGTTGATCAAGTAATTTTAACACTTTAAAAGAATTATTGTGAGTTACTAGTTTTACTTGCCTATAAAAATGTCATGTTAAATGAAATGGATGAAAATTCTGCTTTTATTGGACATTTAAATAATATTTATTAAAGGCTGACAGCAAGGAAATGTAGGTGCTGAAGTAGGTAATGCGTTTAAAAGTATTATGCATTAGAGAAGCTTCCCAGGGGGTTCCAGGAAAATCTGTCCAGAAGAGATGAACTTAATCTGAGTCATAAGGAAAGTCAAAAGGTTGTAAAACTGAAGACATAAGATGAGAAAACAGAGTGGACAGCACTGAGAGATGGTGGCCCTGGGTGATCTGTTAGGCTTATCACAAATTTGGTGGAAGACGAGTAATCAGTGGGGGCAGTCCAGAACAAGGCTACAGAGTGTATAGGGAACACAGACTGCACCTTGATGGCAGTTAACTTAGGCTTTACGTTAAAGACAGCGTAGAAGAGAGGCAAGTTAATAAACCTCAACAATAATGAGTACTGAAGAGGCTGAAATTACAGTCCTGTATGGGAAGATTAGAATATTTTTATACCTAGTTATCTTTAAATGTATCTGCTAATTTGTTTATGTGACTAGTGAAAATACTGCACATGGATCTGTTACATTTTCATAATTTTTCTGTTGGGGTTCTGCACATATCGATGGCCTGGAAAAATGTTTTTGATCCTTGGCCTCTCTACAGCTCCAGCTTACTAACTTTGAGACACTGTTTGCCTCTTAAAACTTCAATCTATTGAATAATTTGGCTTTCTATTCCATTATCCTTCCTATCAATTCTAGAAAAAACTTTGTCCTCTTTAAGGCCAAAAGCCTACCTAGACCATCTCTATGTAAACATTGTCAGAGGGTCCTTTAACAACTGTTTAATGTCTCATTCGTGGTGGCTTCTGGACTTGTCTCCCTCTGGATAGGCAAGCCATCTCTGATATGCAAAGCATATCAAATACAGGAATTGGAGACACTAAAATCAATCTACCCTACCCATGCATAATGGGAGGAAAAATGACATCATGTATATTATACAGGTACTATAAAAACTGAAGTTCTCAGCTCGAGTGATGCTACATCTACTTACTCCTGTATGGTTATGTGTATATGATACACCTCAAGGAATTATAGTTAAAAGCTCTTAATCTTTTTTTTTTAATATTTTCTTCTCAATTCTCATTTCTGCAATAGGAGGGCTATGTTAATAAAAGCTTCTGTCTTCCGTTTGCAAAAAAACATGTGGCTTTGATCTAAGTGACTGAATGCTTGAGAGTGCAGCTGTCAAATTAAACACTCATCTTTCAAGAAAACAAATCTTTCCAAAGTGCTACTTACATGTCTTCTGTTCTTGGCTTAAACCACAAAATCAGAGTTGGTAAAGCCTTCATCCACTATAGAACTTCAGGATTAAAGGTGATGAATTCTGCATTGCTTTGGACCCCACTTTCTGAACAGGAAAATGTAGTAAAATCCAATTCCATAATGTCTCCTTTTCCTGTTGCTCTTCCTTTTTGCTAGCTGTGAAACAAATGAAAAGTTCAAGAGCATTGGTTCTACTTGTGGCCTCTTATTTTCATAGAATAGTTTGAATAATGAAAGCTGAAAACAATAACCCCCTAAAAACTATATTCCCATCTGTTCTGCTTAGATAATGGACTTTTGGCAAGATACTTTTTGCTGCGCAGCTAGTAGACTTCTTCAAAATTTGTGTCTCTACTTGCATATTACACGTACTAACTAAAAGAAAGCAAAAACGTATTATGTACCTGTAATGTGATACCAGATGAAATTGCTTTGATTCTTGTTATTTCCTGAAGTACAGTTTGTTTTGAAGCCTGCCCTCTATACATATATCTATATACATATATGTCTTCTGTGAAATATTAAAACAGAATATTAGTTTGATGCATTTCTATACAAATTCAACTTTTTTTGTTTGTAGCTTAAAAAAATCCAGGTCTCTAATTTGCAACATGGTTTTTGGGGTTTTTTTGGTCTGATATCACTACAGAAACCTATTTCCCTCCAACTAAAGATAATTCTAGGAATATATATATACTGTGTTAACATAAAAGGTAATGCAGTAGACAATATCTTGAAAATCATACTGTTAGTTAACTGATAGCCTTCCAACACTGCAGGTTACTGGTTTAGCTTAAATATCCAGTAAACTTTAATATGTTGTGCAGATCATGAACTAGAGGAGAACTGTGTTCAAGAACTTGTTCTCCTCCCCATTCTGGTGTCAAATGTCATAGGTACTTCTTAAAGCTTGAATTTTTTGTAAAAAGCTCTAACATGCACAGAACTTCAATCTTCTTCTCCACCCTATTTGAAGGCCTTTTCTTTGCTCATATATTCATTGATATAAAAAAAAAATCCACAATTTCATAATATTCCATAATGTTCTAGCATTTGTCCCATAGGAGACCTTTACATAGATGTCAAATTATTCACAGAACTGATGCCAAGATCTGAATATGTGATAGTAAGACATAATTAGCTTGGGGGTTTGGCTTGTTTGGGTTTTTTTCTTTTTTAATGTTAAGTAGTATATTGATCTAACAACCACAGAGATTTCAAATATAATGTAAAACACAATTTTGGAGTAGTATGTTTGGGAGCTGAGGGGTTTGAATGAAGTAACATACTTGCACTATTTGCAAATGTAATATTGTCATAAGTTAAACATTTTAAAAAAATCTTATTGAAATTTCTATAGGTTCTAAATATAGTTAAGAAAATTATTAATCAATTTTAATAGCTCTTAAGTGTGATAAATCAGGAATTTCAAGGGTCCTACAAACTAGATTTTTAGTAACTCTTATTATGTATGTTAATACAAATTGCAATTAGCTTTATACTGTTATTATATTGCTGTTACACTATTAACTAAAATTTCTGTATTGCCTGAAATATAACACAGTCTAAAGCTATTGTTATGGATGTTCTGAATTAATCTTCAGTCCCTTCATAGAAGAAGAGAAGGGGAGACGGAGGACAGACCTCATTTCAGTTACAACTTCCTCATGAGGGGAAGAGGAGGGGCAGGCACTGATCTCTCCTCTGTGGTGACCAGGGACAGGACCTGAGGGAATGGCCTGAAGTTGTGTCAGGGGAGGTTTAGGGTGGATATTAGAAAAGGGTTCCTAAAGGTTCCACCCCAAAGCATGGCTGGGCTCTGGAACAGGCTCCCCAAGGAAGTGGTCACAGCACCAAGCCTGACAGAGTTCCAGAGGCATTTGAACAATGCTCTCAGGCACATGGTGTGACTTGGGATAGTGCAGGACCAGAAGCTGCACTCAATCATCCTTGTGGGACCCTTTAACTCAGCATATTCTGTGATTCTATGAAGTATGCCACTCACATAAGTGAATAAGCTATTGCAGCAGTCTGGCATAGGAATTTATTCTAAAATCTGAAGGCTAAACTGGGCTCCCTGTGAGTGTGTAGCAGCAATTTAGTTTGGATCAGAAATGTGCTTTTGAATCTCCCAGTTGTCCCTACTTATCCCACTTCACTTCTCATTACTGTATCCTTAGTGAGGATGCATTTTGAGCTTGTCTCTGACAACGTCAAACCAGAAAATGTACTCAGTGTGCTAACAGACTTTCAATCCATTGAACCAGAACACAGCTAGTTTACATTAACCCATGTAATGTCTAAATAAATAACACAAGAAAAACTCATTCTGAGGAGGAAAATCACCATTAACACTGAAAGAACTCAGGATGCTAATGACTAATTGACCCCATCAAACCCTCTATTTTTTATGAAATCTTTCTTTATTAATTAGGCATTTTTTGTATTATGAGCGTTAACTGTCTAATAATTAGTTTATTTTTTGTTAGGCTTTTAAGGCATTGGTTGGGCTAAAGAAAAACGATTGTTTCTGCATCTAGGGTACAGTCCTTTTGTTCATGGCAAGATACTGAGTGTAACACTTCTCAGGAGAATGGTGCAGTCAAAGGCCAACCTCATTTTATCAACTGCCAAGGAAAACAGGTGGAAAAAGTAAGAGAAAGGGAAAAGGAAGCAGAAGGACTTAAGAGACAGCAGTTTAGAGCATATGACCAACAAGGAGAGGTCTTAAAGCCAGGAGGTGGGCGTTTTTAGTTCAGCAAACACTTCAGTGATTGGTTTGGTACTGCCAAAATGTGGAGGTGGTTAGTTGGAGTAGAAAGATAATTTTTTATGGTTAATGAAAACAGAAGGTCCCTGGAAGCAGAATATAATAACAGTGTAGTGAATACATTTAGCAGGTGGAAGCCAAGCTGTGTTTCAGTACTGTCAGAGGATATCACAGGAGGATTGACCACACATTGCAGTTTTTGAGGTTCAGCTTGGACATTAGGGAAAAAAAATAGAAAGACACTAAGAAGGCAGTTAAACACTGGAATAAGTTGTGAAATTTCCTTGAAATTTTTCAAGATTTAGCCAGACAAAGCCGTAGCTAAGCTCATCTAATGTTTTCTGTAGTTGCACCTGGAGCAGGAAGATGGACAAAATGACCTCCTTAGGTCTTGTAAAACTTCAATTTGTTTAAAATTATTTTACTTTAAATTGAAATCTAAATAGAAATTCTATATTATGTCTTGTAATAAAATAGAATTCATCTCTGATTTCTCAGGTTAGGTCAGTTTTATTTTGATAACATGAAATAATAATAGTAATAAATTAATAAAATAATTCTTTTTTTTCCCTGCACACAATAAATGGCTACAGAAATTTAGAAAGGACACACTACTTAGGCATTTTTTAGATACATCATCTTTCCAGTATGTCCAGGTTTTGGCAGGAATAGAGGTAATTTTCTTCCTAGTAGCTGATGTGTTTTGGATTTAGTATGAGAATAATGTTGATAACACACTGATGTTTTAGTTGTTGCTAAGCAGCATTTATACCAAGTCAAGGATTATTCAGCTTCTCCTGCTCTGCCAGCAAGAAGGCGGGAAGGGCACAAAAAGTTGTGAGGGACCCAGCCAGGACAGATGACTCAAACTGGCCAAAGGGATATTCTATACCATACCATGTCATGCTCAGGATATATAAACTGAGGGGACAGCTGGCTTAGCGCATCTGCTTCCGAAGTGTCTAGCCTTGGGTCAGTGAGTGGTGAGCGTTGTGCATCACTTGTTTTGAATATTATAATTCTGTCATCATTATTGTTATCATTAATATTATTGTTATTTTCTTCCTTTTGTGTCCCATTAAACTGTCTTTATCTCAATCCATAAACTTTCTCACTTTTATTCTCCTGATTATCTGCCCCATCCCCATGGGGGTGGAGTGAGTGAGTAAGAAAGTGGCTGTGTGGTGCTTAGTTGCTGTCTGGGGTTAAATAATAACAGAGTAATAAATTGTGGAGGTAGATGCAGACATATTAGAACTCTTTGGGAGTATGTAATAATCTTGGATAGCTGCAAAAAGTAGAGTTGGAGAAATTATATTGGATGGTTCTGGGTATTCTATACTTTCAGGTTATGTAAGTGAGAGTAAGAAAAAAGAAAATAAGAGAATTTAAGTCACTGTCTTGAGAGATAACACTTATGAGAAATTAGAATAATTGATCATTGGAGATTCTGAAGGAGTGAATACAGACCCAAGAAGATAATTCATTGACCACAGAGTTCCTTTATCCAAAGCAGTAAAACAAATGAGACAATGTGTCAAATAAAGAACAGATTAAGAAAAATGAGGATGCAAAAAGTTAACCAAATGAATTGGTTAGAGTGTGAGATGCCTGTTTGGTTCCAGCCCTTCAGATTTTTTATCACTGGTGTAAAATAACTGTAAATCTTAATATGCAAGGAGTAAACACCTTGAATTTTTAATGACTAGTAAGTGGTGTCATTTGTAGATCATCCCTTTCTGAGATACAGCAGGTTTTCAAGTGCTTGTTTGTAGGGGTAAGTACAGAAATTATTAAGACCTTTGAGACTGGTGAAAGAAAGCTAATGCAACTGAAGGCTCTTTATGCATGTCTTCAAGACTTGCCTCTTTGTAAAATTTTTCAACATACTTTGTTACAATGGAAATTCTTATTCTACACTTAACACCAATAAAAATCAGAAAACTGTATTTGTTGGTATGCCTGATTTAATTCACAGTATTTTCCATCTTCATTTATTCCAGCTCGTTCTTATTTCTTCCATATTCCTTTCTTGAGTCATACACAGTGAAGTCTGTTTGACTTTCTATGTGGTTTTAACATATGCTTCAGTTTTACAGACTGTTGATGTGTTAGCGGATGTTGACACAAATTTGAAAATAGTTGGAAAAGAAAAATCTAAGTGAAATGGAATTTTCAGATTAGCTTGGTTGAGAAGGGTCTAAGGGTTATTTTTTTTTAAATGAATCCTGGACCTCTTAACATAGAAGTAATTTAAATATCATCTTAATGATCTTCATTCGGTTTGTTGCTCTAAAGCAAACTGTGCTTACTGGAAAGATCTTCATTAAAGCCATATGTTCTTTTCTTTTGAACTGCAGCTCACCACATCCACCTTGGATGGCAAACTCCAATTGTTTCTACCCTGATACTTGCCAACCTCTGCAGCTTTGGCCGTGGTACTCTGAGAATAACGACTTGCTGAGAGAGACTGGTAACCAGCCATAAGCAAGTGGCATGATAGTCCCTTTTAAACTACAGTTTGCTTGCGACTTTATTTTCTGGAAGTTCCTCAAGCTGTTCTCAAAGTTTTTCTGTTGTACAATCTGTTACGTTTACTGCAAAAAGAAGGGCGAAAGATCAAGAAAAGAAGGAGACTACTACTCATTCTGACTTCATTCTAGAAAATCACCTCAGAAGTGGCTTTCAAAGGACTTCTTGGGTGCTTATAGTTAGATGCATTCCGTAGTGCTTTTCTATACTGGGACCACTTTAGTTTAGACTGAAAATACAAGCAAAATAACAAGAGTTCCACTTTTAAACTAGATCTGCTTGTGACACATTTTTAAAATATTCTGAAAGAATGAAGGATTGTATGTCTGTCTGAAATGCCATGAGAGTCCTTCTGTTATACTCTTTGGGGTTACTGGAATCAGCATGGATGGTGTTGAAGGCAGAATTTTACTGGTTTACTATTTATACTACATTCTGTAAATTTCTTAGGGAATATGTGACAAATATCTTCTCATTAAAAGAAACTATTTCGGTCTTTTAAATAACTGTTGCATATTTTCAAAAATGCTAAAGTAATATGAAAATAAAATTATCAGAAAAAAGAATTAATTTCTTGTATTCTTCCTAGTTTATTTGTCTTGATTTTACAAAAGAGTTTTTAGACAACTGTTTTGGTTTTTTTTTAAGATTAGACATTCTCACTGGCCATTGACTTTAGCTAAGAGTAGAAAACATGTATGTGACTGGTGAAAGGAGACAGAGTTTTTCTCTTCCCTGCAAAATTGTGCTGCCTTTTCAGTTAAATTTGTCAGAACAGAGTTTAATAATCAGATTACTTTAAAAAGAAAAAGTGAAAAATTGGAGCTGCTATCCCCACTTTGACACCAATCAGTAAAGCCGGATCACTTTCAGTACTGTAAAGAACGTTATATATGATAGACATCCCTAATTTATGTATGAAATGCATGTAATATTTAGTATAAATAGATCAAGTTTCTTCTATAATTTAGGGGTTTTTAAAGTTTAGGTTTGTTGTGGTTTTTGTTTTTGTTTTTGTTTTTGTTTTTGTTTTTGTCTTTTCTTTAAATTTTTTAAAGTTTTTTTATTATGTTTAGTTTCCATAAAAAACCTTCTTTTGTAAAGGATTTAGCAGTGTTTTGCTTAGCAAAATCATACACTGGTAGGATATGCTGTATTATATCCAGGTATTCTCTAGAACACAGTGGTCTCATCAATGATTGTGGAAGTGTATTACAGCCAGATCATACTCAGCACAACCCTAGTTGTCAGAATCAGGTTTTGTATGATCAAAGCAAATGTGGAATAACCCACTTCAGTACTTTTAAATACTTTTCCAGTTTAAAATCAGATTAACCAAGAAATCATCTTCTATTCTGAGGCTACACACTGGTACACCAGTCACAAATTATCAGCAACATTTAAATTTTAATTTCCACCACTGGGATCTTCAGGATGGTCTTCTTCAAACTTAATTTAGCTAATTTTCTCATCTGCATGCTCTGAACTCCACATCAAGAGTCATATCAAATACAAAGGATAGCCCATAGATGTACTGGCCAGTAAAGTGTTTCTGAGCTGTGGGTTACCACTTAATAGTGACTGACTCTTCAGGGAGGTTAAAACATCTGCTGAAGAGGTGTGAACTGTAATTATTACTTATTTTTTTAAAGCACCACATATTTTAGACAGAAGAATAATATTCTCAGGCTTAAGGCAGAGGACACACTTAGAAAAACTATGAACTCTTGCTGCAAGCATGGACATTGTCACAATCGCTATTGGACTGAAATAAAAGGGAAATGCTTCCATTTTACGTATCTCCTACCTTCTAGGACTAACTGCTGCTATTACCCAGTCAGACAGTGTGTATCCCCCAAACCTCTCTTAATCTTGAGCTACTTTGATCTCTGAAGGAGGAACTCTTCTTCCAAACCTAATGTATTATCTCTCTTTCCTTAAAGTGAGGCTCAGCTGTACGCTGCTTGCTGGTTACTTTTATCAAGGAGTGTTTCTGGATAGAAAAGCCCTTTGGGGCATTTTGGCTGTGACCACAGCATCATCAATCCATGCTGAATAGAGACATTCATCTGTTCAGCCCTCACAGATGTGCAGCTCTTCCATAGCCCAAGAATTTGTTAACCCCTTTTCCCTCAGGGAAGAGAGAGAATCTGCCCTACCACACAGGCACTAGAACTTTTCAAATGGAAATTCACTATAATTTTTTTCCATCTTAAAAAAGAAAAAAAATCCCCCCTGGACTCCTCATAAATGCTTGAATGCTTGTGGTTTTGAGAATGGAAAACTTTAGCTGACACGCTTCATGTTTGGCAAAGTTAAGTGCTTGAAAGAAGATTTTCTAATGGCAAGTAGGGGGAGAAAACCTGTTGTGGATGGTGTTACCATCTTATAATATTGTATTTAGAATTTTCATAATCACTAGGTTTTCCTTCTGAGATCTCTTTGATAGAAGGACACAGGAGGGCATTCTTAATTACTACAGAGTTGAAGTCATAAAAGATTAGTCTTCAACAGAAAAGAATATCCACAGAAGCACCATCTATACCTTTGTGTTTTTAACAGGCAAGCCAGACAGTTTATATGTTCAGTTTCTGTTCTAAAGACAAGACTATTTGAAATTAGAAAGTCCCAAAAGCAGATAGGAAACATTCCTGGTTAGCTAAGGTGGATAGCATGTTTCGTTGATAAAAAAATGATACAAACAGCTGCAAGTGTAAATATTTAATAGGTCATTTTAAGGAATTTTGAGTATGCTTTCAGACTGCTTTTAGGAAAAATAAAGTGATTATAATATAACTCCCAAATAGCTTAAGAAAAGTAAAAGTTTTGATTTGAAGGAATATGAAGAAATATGTGAGGAAAACAGCTGGCACAAGAATAGTCTAATTTCATTAAATATTTGCTGTGTCATCTGTCCTTGAGAGTCCTGCCTGCTGGGGAGAGGAGTGGTGTTTTTGTGACTTTCTGTGTGCTGTCGTGTGAGGGACTTTCCCAGCTGAACATCTACCAAATGCCACAGAATTCTTAAAATGGATTTACACAGCAGATTTTTCTGGTCCTGTAAAGGTCAGAAAGCACAGCAGGGTGGCCAGCACAGTTCTGAAGCAGATGCTGTTAAAAACTGTTTGGGATTAAGTGGTTTGGAAAATATCAGGTACTACCCACTTTTCCATATAGAATCAAATACACGAGCAAGCTTGTGTTGCACCGTCAGGAGGAGGGCAAAGCAAACCCACGAAGAAACTCTGCTTTCCCTTGGCCTTTTCTATTTTATTAATTCACCATGAAAGAAATGCTTTTTGGATGTATTCTCCAAAAAGCTTTTGCTTTCCATTATCCATGATGGCTGCATTTAGATACAAAGTTATATAATCCTGGAATATCTGGAGGTAGTCAGCAGCATTTATTCTTTTCTTTCCTCCATTACTTTTTCATTTAGTCATACCAAATTATCTTTTCAGAACTGTGTTGTGACTTGTATTTTCCCTTTTAAAAATGAATAGATCTACTTGTCTCATGGTATTTTATTGGAGAGAGAGAAAATATCAATAAAAATACATAAAACTGTTTTAAAAATTGGCATATGCCTAATAAATAAAAATTAAGTGGTAGGGAATTTCTGTTAAAACGTAATTTAGGATGCCTTGCTTCAATGCATGAGTGGCAGTCCAAAAACATAGAGCAACAGAAATTAAAGACTAAAATAGGATCTTGCCTGAAATCCTTGCAGGTGTGAAAGTGGAATCTTTCTTAAGGACGATGTAAGATATTGTTCTGGAAGATACTGCTTTTTATCTTATTGTCTACATTGAACTTCTACCCACCAGCATTCCCATGATCACTTAAGCCAAATTTTGCTCTTCAAAGTTCTGCTCTTTGTTAAAGCCAGAGTAATTCTGCTATTTTTTGTGAACAAGCTGCTGCTAGGAGTGGAATCTGTCTCAGGTATTTTAATAACTTTGTAGGGGGAACAGTATACTTGTGTTAATAACAAATTTTTGGTGACAGAACATTCTAGGGTCTGAAAGCTGGATACACCTGTGAAGGCCTACAGAAGTCACTGAGGATAAGCTAGTCCTGTGTTTACTGGTTTATGTTAAATCTTTGTTTGATGTGAATATAGTATCTTTAACTAAGAAAAAAATGTCTTCATTCAAAAATTACTGTTAAACTGAAGGTCTTATATATATTTTCATGGAAACAATGTTGCTAAAGGAAGATACTGGACCAAACGGGGTAAATGATGTGGCATAAATTAGATTTATAGCTATGATGAATTTGATTTAACAAAGCAATATACATTCCATTCCCAGATTAAGACCTTCCAGATTAGTTTTCTGTTGTGTCTGAAATGAAATGAACCACAATGAAACATTTCCACTGTCTTAGTTAATGTAAACAAATGAACTCATGCCTTTCCTTCTGTCCGAAGTAGAGAGAGTTTGTGATTTCTTGGGTTTAGTTTTGGTGGATGAAAATAAGTTCTAAGTACAAGGTATTGTAAAATAATGTGACAATTAGCTTAATTCTGTCATGCAGTCACAGACAAACCCTTGGGAAGTCATCTCCAAAGACCAGCCCACCAGCCCAAAGCATTTACTTCTAAATCATTCATGATGTTTGTCTACACTGCTCCTCAAAACCTCTGGTGACAGAGATTCCACAGCCTCCCCTTGGTGCAATTCAAACCCATTATTCTCTGTCTTAATCCATTAGGTACAGAGAATCATTCATTACCTTCATGTTGTGGCAGCCTTCTACATACTTGACAGTTGTTATCATGTCTCCCCTCAGACACCTCTTTTCTACTTTAAACAAACCCCAGTCATTCAGTCTGCTTTCATAGGTCGTGTTTTCTAGACCTCTCTTAATTTTTGCTGTTTTCTGAACTTCCTCCAGTTCCATGTTTCTCTTTCTGTCAGTGCAGTGGTCTCAAAGGCTACACCCCTACATGCTGTGCCAGTGCTGTGTAGGTTGAAGGCATGGCTTGGTGCCTCTTAAATATGGCACTCACAATTGGGCATTCCACTGCGGTATTGAGTTTGTCTACAGAAATGTGGCATTACTGACTCATGTTTATCCCCTAGGTTTGCTGGATCCTGCATTTCAACTCATTTTTCCAACTGGCCACCACCACACTGAATTCTGAGCCTGGTATCCAAACTGCCTCCAGCCTTTTCATTATTATTATTATTATTATTATTATTATTATTAATTTTCTGTAAATCAGATAAGTAATGATTCCAGAGGGTAGAGAAAGTGGATTGCTTGATGATTTGACTCCTAGATTATATATTCACTGCCAGAGAAGGTGGTCTTTCTTTTTCGATTACTTTACATGGGGTTGGTAGGAGAAGACATTCAGCAGATAATTACATGAAATTACTGCCCCCAGTGAAGGCAAGGCACTTCAGCTTTTACTGATGTTGCTGAGGTCAACAACATTGTCATTGTTTACTATGTCACTGTGAAAATTTCCTGTTCCTTCAGTCATCTGGACTTCGTGTAGAAGCATTAGTCCTCTGCTGTAAAAAACAATCATGCACACATTTATGTGCACACATTCTAGTTTTATCTGAAGGCATGGGCTTTGAAACACTGTTGTCCTGACTCTCCTTTAAGGTTCAAGGAGGTTCATACAAATCACAGAATAGTTTGTGTTGAAGGGGACTTTAAAGGTCACCTAGACCAGCCCTCCGACCATGAGCAAGAACATCTTCAACTCTATCAGGCTGCTCAGAGCCCCACCCGGCCTAATCTTGGGTGTTTCCAGGGTTGGGGCATTTATCAGCTCTCTGGACAACCAATTCCTGTGTTCCTACCCTGCGAAAGGCAACTGGACCAGCTATGTTGGCCACAGTGACTTGATGATTGTTTTACACTGAATCTCTGCAGTCATTTTCAAAGAGCGATTCCTCAGTTGCACTGTTAGAATTAAGGTGTGTTAAATCTCTGACTTTACTCCCCTCCAAAGTCATTGTGGTGAGGTAGCACTAAATGCTTCTGCTTGGCTGTATTGCTTCAGCCTCAGAGAATTATCTTCTTTTAGAAGGGATAGGAAAAAAAACCCCAACTATTACTATTCTCATCTTCAAGACAGCATTTTCTGATGTTTTATGCAGCTTTCAAGTAAAGGCTACATTGTGCCACTGCAGGAACCTAATGGACCTACTGGAAGTTCCTGGCTGCTGTTTCTCTCACTAGCTGGGTCAAGGACAGGGAGCTTGGATGTTATTGCGTAATATGTCTCTTAGAAGTTGAATTAAGAGACAAAAAAGAATTATGCAATTTTCTCAAGGCCAGAGGAAAAATGAGAACTATGTGAGGTAAGAAATTTTCCCATTGTTTCAGGCTCTTTGTGTGACAATTAATAGGAATAAAAGCAAAGGATGAAAGTTAACCTGATTTTGCTGTGCCTTGTTTTAATTTAAGAACAGGAGAGGAATTCAAATTTCTGAGTCTCATTAGCCTTAAAGCCCTAATCCAACATTTTTTTTTAGTCTCTACATGAAAGAAGACTTCTAATCATCCACCAGCATCACCCAGTGTCTTTCTGCTTAGGGCCTGTGATGTGGGCATTTACAGGGAGCAAGCTTGCTCATGGCGAGATCTTCCTGATACAGTCCACTATTTTAAGCCACAGGGGACCAGTAAATAAGAAAAGGCAGCTATATCTTAAATAAAGGCTCAGATTAAGGGTTCAATGGAATATTATTTGAGTACTCCCCATGTGTCTGTGGGGTCTCTAAGGGCGAACTTATCCTAGAGCCGTCTTGTAATGTGAGCTGTGAAGAGTAATGACACACAGTCATAGTTGTGGTTCTGCTTTCATGCTGTTACTCAGAGATCTGCCAAAATGCCTGGGTGAAACACGTTTTACTTTCCCAGGGCAACACCTGCCCCTAAATTTACCATTTAAGCTCTCATTTTGGAAGAGAGGGAGGCCTGTGTATAGTTTACTCTCCCACAACGCCCAGAGGTGTCTCATTTTACCAGTTTGTAGGTGGGGCTCACAGGCAGCTGCCAGTCCCTGGGTAGAAAGCATTGCCTCATGTCTGTGCACGCTGACTAGCCAAGCCCAAAGCCAGGCCTCAGGGGAGGATGCTGGTTTCAGGTAGTAACAATTCCAGAAAGAAGGAGACCAGAGGCTGAAATTGTTCCTGGCCCAACGCCACGCACTTGGCTAGGGTTACACCAGGGGAAAACTTGACCTAATGAATATAAAATGCACTCTCCACAATCGTCAATAAAAAGACATCTTGAGAAAAGGAAATAGAAGCTGAAAAAATGAATGAAATGCCTTCTACCCTCTGTGATCCTGAGCTGTGAAAAATAGAGTCACAAGGACCTTTTTTCCCTTTTCTAGTTGAAACCATTGTGATCAGTGGTCTGACATAGTGGAACATTTACTTTTACCTATTATTCCTTTTTGCTCCCACCCATGAAGTCATAACAGTGACTATATTCAAGTGAAGCATGATGTGTAGCTATGGTATTCAGTAATTGGAAATTATATTTTTTGTTCACTCCTCCAAAGACTTTTTTATTCACTGCATTTCTTTTTGTTTGTTTGTGTGTTTGTTTTTCAATATCAGGATAGTAAGCTGCTTTGAAAGGAAACAAAATTGTGTCACAATATAGTGGTAAGAAATAATGTCAGGTTTAATTCAAGAGACATACCAATATGCTTTTATTATTCTTCTTTAGAAATGTTTATGTATTTGCACTTTCCAGACTGCCATTTGATACCTTAATACAAACAATCTTTATTATCTCACTTTTAAGCACCTACTAAAATGGTTTGCATGCTGTGGAAGGGCAGAATAATCTAATATCCAGTGATTAAAATAGGGACTGTAAGGATGCTGTGAAAGCAACAGAGTTTGGGTGGAGGAGACTGGAAATTTAAGACATTTTTCTTCCAAGTGTGGACATCCACTAAGGATAATGGAGTTGCACACCCATTATATATGTCATAATATACACACACACCATCATCATCCTTCACTGTCTTTTGGCAGACAGACTGGAAAAACATTTTAAAGTGCATAAATTACTATGGTAACTAGCACCTAGCACCTAGCAATATCCCTATGAATTTCATATTTATTGTGTAGTTAATACATTACTTAAGAAGACACCTATAAAATATAATTAGGAAGGGAAATAACTTTCTCCCAAAGGAAAACCTGTAAGAAGGGTGAGGTTTCCTTCTGTAGTGCTTTTTTCCAAATTCCTTTCCAGTAAGTTGCCAAATTATGTGAAAGACACAAGAGCTTCAATTCCCAACCTTCTCCAAGATTCCCTAGGAACATAAACTGTATTTTCTATAAATGAAGCAGAAGAAATGTTATTAAGAAAATGAACCTGGTTAAGTGACTAATTTTGTGTATTTTGACCTATGGCGTTTCCCAGGCCAAATGTGATAGCAAAAGCTACAGCCAAAACAGGAAGGATTTTTTGCTGATAACACTGACTCCAGGCTCATAGGATCCTGACATCAGGTAATCCAATGAATGGTTCTCCCCATATAACTGGCCCTCAGTGTGATAGAAAAGAGATATCTTTAAAAAAAAGGATAAAATAAATTAAATTAGTTGTTACAACCACTTCTTCCCTATCCTAACTCCTTCACTGATACTCAATTGGAAAAACTTCCTAACATAAAAGTCTGGATTCAAATGTAATGTCAGAAAAAGACATTCTAAGCTTTCCTTGGTCTCTTGACCCTTGACAAGCTAGATTCTTGTCTGCCTCTGCTTTTGCAATTTGCTATTCACTGCAAAAAGGAGTCTTCTAGAGTCCTGTATTTTGAGTAAAAAAAGACTCAAATGAAATGCCTGAGGCTCCAGAACTTATGCTTGGAATTTTTTCCTTAAGGAGTAGAGCTCTGCAAAAATTCAAAGCTCCAGTCACATTTAGCTCCTGTTTTCCTTGCCCTTTCTTTGTGTGCATGCTTCAGAGGGAGAGGGAATGTGTCTCTGGCTCCCATCTGAAACTGAATTAACAAATAGCCCCATCCGTGGTGCTGACAAATTGAGAATCTCTTCCCAGGAAATGTTGTATTGTTAAAAGGGCTTTTGTTCTAAATGAGGACAAAATGTCAAAGGGCAGACTTTGGGGGTTATTTCCCAACATGGGGGGATTTCCAGGAAATTCTACTTCATGAAAGAAAAAAGTTCTTCTCTCCTTGCTCCTCCGGTCTGGTTTTTAGGCAGACAGGCTGCCTGCCTCCATATTCTTGCTATTCATAAGAGGAGGGATCATAGGGAAGATGGTTAGTTGACAAGACAGATACCTGGGAAGGGGATCCCTAAAGTTCCAGGTGAAGTCTAGGAGACAGTGAATAGCTACTCTTGTTCCCAAGCAGTGCAAAGAACAGCAGAGCCTGGAATTCTGAAAATCAAAATTACTGGATGGGCAGGGAGCTCACCATGAAGTCCACTGCTTAGCCCTGGGGCTGGCCCTTATGGTCAGGGAGAAGAATTTGGAGACCTGGTGAGGCTGCTTCCTCACCTTGAAGTAGCCTCTGATACCTGCAAAAACCAAAGGCCTCCAGATCCCTGGCATCTGCTTGGAGAGCCTGAGCAAAAAGAGAGAGGCGAAGAGCTCAAACAGGTCATTTGCCAGGACGTTTATATAGAAACCAGGAGTCCAAAGTATAGCAGGGCTGAAACAACAAATAAGCAGCCAGTCCTCATCCTTTTCTCATGGGAAATTGTCTCCATGAAAAATTTCTGCCAGAGCTAGTTTACCTTCCTGTATCAGCAAACTCCAGAAACATACAGGATTTGAAGGGGCTAGGAACTAGAGTGCTCATTTGCTCTGACAGGATGTGTTTACAAATACAGCCTAGACAAATATCTTGCTACTCTACCCTTTCAGAGGATAAAAATCTTCTGGTCCATATGCAGTTTAAAAAAAAAAAAGTTAATTGATTTTCTTTCTACCAGTGTTCTCTTAGATGGCCTGAAATCCGGAATTTCCAGGCTGGGAATAAACTACACTCATCAACTCATTCTCACTTCCAATGTGTATTTGCAGAAGAACAAGAGATTGTGTTTTTCATACTTTTGTCCTATAAATCATTTTCTGTTAAACCATTTATCATTTTGATGAAGATTTCAGTTAGAAGATGAGGTTATGACTAGACTAACTGGCAAAATTCCAGTGAAGTTAGTAAATTCGGGATGCATCATAATGCACAGCAACTGCACGGGATCTCCAGGCTATGAGAAGTATAATTTCTCAGAGAAACTCCCTGGACAGCTGCTAGACCTGGTAGATCACTTTATGTTTGAGTGGCCTAAATTCAAAAGTACAGCCACAGCTTCAAACTGAATTGACTTGGTTTTGCTGAACAAAGCAGAAGTGGTAGAGGCCTTCCTTGAGCCCAACTGCAGTTTTAAAGTCAATTGCTTGCAATTCAAAACCTGTCATTTATGTTATTCCAGAATCCAGTCCCTGGTTTCTCCCTGGAGATCACAGACCACTGGGGATTCACAGGGCTTGCCCAGCCCATTGCCATGCTCCATGCACTGGAGAGCCAAAGTCTTTGGGAAAAGTCAGCTGTAGCACTGACACATTGCCCTGGTGGTCTGCAGGGTCTCCACCTGCAATGCTAGTGGCGATAAGGCTATGACAGATTTGTGGGATGTCTGTTGGATGTCCCAAGTCCAGATACGCCACGTGAGATTTGCCCCAAACTACAGACAAAACATAATGGATTTGTGTAGCTCTCTGAAATTCTTGTGTTGTTCCTTGCCGGAACAGTGGGGCTTTGGTCCCTCTGCTTGGGAGAATAACTTCTTTCTCAAGACTCTAAGGCTGATGAGAAGAGACCCTCCTAAATTTTTTTGCCATGAAGTTCTGCATGAAGATTTAAATATGAAATGCCAAAAAAGCAATGCATGAAAAAAAAAAAGAATGTAACTTCCAGTTCCAAACGCGCAGGGTGATAATGAAGTTCACGTAACATATGGGAAAGAGTGCTGCTCTGTTTAGCCACTTGGCTTGAAATGTAGACTCCATGGTGCTTGCTATGCAAACACTGCTCAGTTGATCCATCAAAACAAAATCATGGCCATATATAATACTAACGATTAAATGCTTACTCTCCATGATCATATAACATATGGCTTTGTGCTAGAACGTACACAATCCCAAAGGACGTTATGTGAATATAAAAGATTATTGACTCACGATGCCCCAGTTGTGTTCTCTGGCAACATCTCTTCAAGAACAGAGAGACACATACATAAATATGAGGACTCTAATGGGACTTTTTTTCCTCTTCAGCTTAAGGCGTTACTGCCAGCTGTGTTTAGTATCCTTATTAGCAAAATTACACATATTGGTAACTTTTAACTCCGGGGTGCATTTATGGTCTAAGAAGCCAGATAGAAGGATGAAATAATGACATATTGCAGCAATGTTGAAAATAAAATTTTTGCCATCCTGTTTTGGATGTTGGTTTTTTTTTGATATTTAATTCCTTCGTAAGGTAATAAAGGATGTTAGAATAGCTTGAACAGCTTGCCTTGGTTTGTACAAATCCTCAAAAATACTGTTGGTGTTAGACATAGACTTTTCGAACCTTCATCCTCTTACTGTTTTGGCCTCTTCTCAAGGACTTTTTATTTCACTTTTCTTGGACTCCCCTCTCTTCTTCCTACCTTTGTTTTATGTCATGAATGTCTTTTTTATAACTCCTGTTAGACCTGCTTGGCAACTATGAAACCTTTGATTTGATGATCTATGGAAGGATGCTGATGGTCCCCACAGTTCTCTTTCCGTGCTTCCTCTTCCTTTGGCAGCTCTTTAGGGGTCTGGACCCTGGTGCAGATGTGTGGGCTCTGCTGTTTTCCACCAGAGTGGAGGTGCACAGAGGTAGGAGTGATGTGATTGGTACAGGAGCCCAGGCAGGTCCTCTGAGGTCCTTGCGGGCAGAGAAGGTGAAATATCTCTCTGCATAGGAGTGATGGCAGCCAGGGTCCAACGAACATGCTATTCGTAAGTGCACAAAGGTACTGAAATCTCCTACCAAGCGGGAGCAGCGTGCCAAGCTCCTTCTTCAAGGCCAGAGTCACTGCCTGGAGGGCCACACCAGAGTCCTGGCTGCAGAGCTCTGCACCCAAAACCTGGAGTCACCTTTCTCCTTCCCACAGCAGATTGCCATCTCTCCAGGCATATTTAACACCTGAAGCACAGTGTGAAAACATTGCTGCATTTTTTCAAATTAAAGTTGGATTAGCAGGATTTGCACAATAATTTGTACAAAAGTCGTGTTTCTGTTTTGTCAACTGTTCATTCTGAAGTGTTTCTATCTAAATACAGGCATTGTAATAGGTTTTTTCTTTTTTGCACTACTTGTGTGTGTAAATAAACAGTATGTTTGAATATATGAATAGTACAGGTGACTTATAAACTGATCCACCTGCAGCTATTTCAATCCTTAGACTGGATGAAAAATTAAATTTCAGTAAATTTAATTCTTTCAGCACAAGCAGTAAATACTTGTTCTGCCTTAGAGGTCTTCCTGTCTCATTTACTCAAGGATTTTAGCAGGAATAAATAAATACTAAATGAAGACCTGTTTCTGTGTTAGTGTGTTGCTAACTGCACAGGAAGAAACATAGGTGTTACAAAATGAAATCCCAAAGTTTACAAAAATATTATTTTAATGCTCAGCAATTTCTGATTAAGGCATTATTATTTTTCAAGTCTTGTTCTTATGCTCTAAGTATGTTCCTGTTAATCTGTCTACTCTGATGCTTTCAGTTACCCGCCTTCAGAATGCTCTGGAGAATTAATTAAGTCCTTTACTTTCCACCACTGTGGCAGTCAAGTTCCTCCACAGAGGTGTAAGTGGAGGTGCAGAGCTATTTAATTTACGCAACAAACCTGTGGTAGAGGCTGGGGGAGAATCTTGGATTCACTATTCTCCCTCCAGCCGACTCACGAGCTGCCTCACTTCAGTGCTATCTCAGCTGCAGGGCTGTGAGTTGGCCATGTCACTGGGAAAACAACCATGATGGTTTGTCCAGGAATTAAAAATCCCATGCTCCACAGCTGTTGATATTTTGCTTCTTGAGCCAGATTTAGGCAATATATCAGTAGTTTATAAAGAAAATCTTTTATCTTTCCTGCCTCTGTTCAGCTAAAGCTGTAAACAGGACACGTTGTGTAATTTTTCTAAGCTGAGCTTGGCTGAGTGTGGCTGCAGCTGTTAATCAAACTGTGTAAATGTAAACATTTGATTGTCTAAAAAGTACTGAAAGGTATGCTTTGCTCTCAGTTGAAATCAGTCATGCTGACCCACAGGAGCATTGCAATATGTCTTCTGGGTTATCATCTGAATTAAGAGCTCTCAGGTAGACAGAAACCCAGCTCAGAGTTTTGGCTCTGACAGTAAAAGCAAGACTGCAGGTGAGGCAGCAGATCAGTTTTCCCAGAACTTTCCAGCTCACTGGATAAAGTCTTTCAGTGTAAAATGTTCTACTGCTAAGACATAAAGCTGTGTATGAAGTGCAGACATCTAACTGGCAGGCTTCAGTGATGTGCTGGCCAGGTTGGAGATTTATACTAGCCTGCACCATGATTAGGTCACTGGCAACCTGTGGAAACAAAGCAGGTTGTACTACAAAGTAAAGGAGCTGCTTTCCAGGTCCTGAGGAGAGGGCTTATGTTTGCCAAAACCTTCAGAAGTATCATAAACAGCCAAATGGAGACTGACACAAGTTCTTTAGCTGAGACGTTTTATCTTGTCTGCCAAGACCTTAGCTCCTGAAACAAAGAAACTCTGTCTTTGCTCATGCAGAGCATCTCCAGCCAAAAACTAGAGGTGACTGACTGCGCTGTCAAGCCGCTCTCTGTGCCTACCAGGTCCTTCCCAGAGCCACGCTCCTGGCACGCTCAGAGCCAGGGCAAACCTAAGAGAAAGGAAGGGGCCACTGGCATGCAGTGATACCAGAAGTAATGGAGGGGATGAAGATGTCATCCCCACTTTCCAGGTTTCCAGGTGCTGCTTTCCTAGAAGAAAGGCCAATTCTGCTTGCGGCATGCAAGAACAGGAGTGGGAACTCTGAGCAGAAATCCAAGGGGACCCAAAGAGAGGCAAAAGTGCCAAGGGAGACAGAGAAACGTTGGTCTTTTGCAAAGCACAGAACAGGCAGCCGTGGGTGAAGGGGGGCTTGTGAGGCCATATGACTCCCAAGAGAGCTAAATAAGAGCTGTGAAGGCACACTGTGGGCTTTGTTTGGCCACTATACTAAATTAAGCAGACCTGCACTGACTGGCTACTTAATCCAGTTGTCTAATTTTGCAGGTCAGTGGTCACACCCAAGTTACCTGTAGAGATATGCATTTGCATTAAGGACAGCTCGTTTTGGGGCTAGAAGAAGATGGCATCAGTTTTCTTCACAGCTGAGTGGGACCATTTCAGGGTCAAATGGAGACACTCAAGGGAAAGGGCATCAGGGATCCCGTTAGTACAAGATATGCCCTTTACTGTGGTAATCACCACCCTCACCATTCTGCTTTGCAAATGATGTTCTGAATTACAGCAGTTTACAGTGTGAATAATTTCTCCCATCTTTTATCACTTTTTCATCTTGATTATTATTTTGTCTTTCTTGGTTTCCTTCCTGCAATTTTTTAAGTGCTTCCAGACAAGATTTTTGCCCAGCACCCTCGGCACACATGCTGTTGTATCCCCTTAGAGCAGCTAGCTGTTTCCTTACAGGGACGCAGCTGGTGCTCTTAGTGGATTCCTCTGTAACAGGCATTTGAGAGGATTCCCTCCTCTTTTGAAATTGTCTTTCCATTCTGAGATATCTTTCTCTCCCTATGCTGACAGTCAGTTGAAAATGCATGTTTGCTTTCAGAAGGAGGTTGGGTTTTTCTGTTTTCCCATAGTGACTGAAGGCATATGCAGATCTCACAAGGTGAGTCCTGCATGGAGCCGCATCTTTTAAGTTAACAAAATAACATTGATAAAAATTATAATTTTTAGAGGTCTGAATTATGAATGAGGTTCTATTTAATGGATGCTCTTGGATGACTTTTTTGCTTTTTTATATAGCTCTCTTTTATAGCCTTTTATATACCCTTTTATACAGCTTTTATGTATCCTTAGTGCTTTTAGCCCACACACTTGTGATTCCCCAAGTCTGATAACGAGCTCAGACCCAAAGTTCTGTTAAGCCAAGAGACCAAACATCTTGGAAACCTCGCAGCTGGGTCAGAAAGCCCCAGACACCAAGGTCCTCTCCAGAACACATTCTGTAAACCAAGACAGGCCCATCCAGGGGGAAGGTTCCTCAGGACGGGGGCTTCTCTTGAGCCTCTCACTGGGGAATCTTTGATAGGTGTGCTAATTTGCAAGGCCTATAACTGTATATGTGAATCACTGTGTGGGTGCATTTTCGGTGTGCATTCTGGGGTGCATTTCAGTGCATTCTACCTGCATGTGGTGCACCTGAGGATCCTTAAATAAATACCAAGGTAAAACTCTTTTTTTTCCCCTCTAACCGTGTTTGGCTTTTAATTCTAAGCCCAGGGAAAGGCAACTATACTATATAAATCAACAGCAAATTAGGCTTAAAAGCCAGAGAGATGTTACTTAAAATCTTATATTGCATTTAAAAACAATAAAGGAAAACAAAATAAGTAGACTGGGGTCTCAGAGCCATTCTTTCCTTTCATTATTAGAGTAAGAATTTCAGAGCTTGAAAGAACTGATCCTCCTTTCTATAAAGTCCTCAACAAAAATAGGTCAACCAGGCAAACACAAGAGCTGCAGTGGGTGAACAACTCATATTTAACATATATCTCATCTGGGCCCTGACAATGACTTGTACTAACACTTATGTACAAAAATGTCAACAGAGCAAGAAGTAAAAATGCAGCTTTTCCATCCTGAAGCCCTTAACTTTGAACAGGTAAATATATGCCTAACATAATGAAAAGAATGTAACATTCTCTCTGAAGTTATTAAGTCCTGTACACAGCCCCCCTCAGGGATGAACTCAGTGTTGCAGAGCAGGAGGGTACTTTCAGAAATGAAATGTAGCCCCTGAAGAGATTTGTGTTGACTACATGACTTACTTGCCCTGTCAGAAAAGAAAGGATGTCTCTGGCTTAAACCCATGGTAGCAAACTCACAGAACCAATTAAAGAGGAAAAACATGATCAACAGAAATTTTAAGAGGAGAAAATAGAAATAAGTCAAGGTATTTTTATTGCATTCTTGTACTACTAGACACAGCTAACTTCTGTCCTGAAATTCTGAAGCTGAGAATGTCTTTGGCCTTCTGATACTAATTTTAAATAAATCTTTGAAAACTGAGAACATTTCACAAAACTGAAGTGTGCTAATGTTCTGCCAATATTTAAGAAATGTACTACACAGTGTTCAGACAAACAAAATACTTGATCTGAATTAAGTCTTGGGTAAAATGATAGTCAAATTGATACAGATATCAAATGATGTTTAAAAGAAGCTATAAATTCTGATAGCATAGTGCACAAAAAGTTACTGTTAAACAGAAGTTATATACATCTTTGATGCAGTTTCTAATGACCAATGCATAAGATCTGCATAATGGAGTGTATTTAGACTTTGTAGAGCAATTTGCTCAATATGGTATGGTATTTGAAGTTAGCACTGCAGGAAGGAATATATTTTAAATAGATTAAGGATTGTGTGTGAGATGAATCTCATAAAACTCAATGAAAAAGTAATCATCACTGGAGAATTATTATCAAATTAATTATTTAACAAGGCCCTCTGCATTGAGCAATTGTTTGCCTGGCAATCTTCAATGTATCCATAACATGGAGCAGAAAATATAAAACAGATAAAATTTGCCAGTGCATTAAAACTGGTGGTCCTATGCAAAAATGAGAACACAGCAGTGGGAGAAGGGGGTCACAGAAGGCTTACAGCTAAAGATTAACTTGCAACATGAAACTGGGACACATCTGAGGAGACCTAGAGGTGTAGCAGAGTGATTTTGCTATGAACTCATCAGACGCTGGAGATTCAATGCTGCTGTCAACCAGAAAAAAATGAAAAAAATTAGAGAGCGCATGTAAAAAAGAATACCAGAAACAATTGAAGAGGTGGAGAAATTATTTATATGGCATTTAAGCTGCCTCAACTGTTTAGATTATCAAAAAGATGGGTCTCGGTTGCTTTATTTGAACACCTTCATGTCTGGGGCAAAGCAAATATTACATTTTTATTTAATCCATGCAAGAAAAGGTAACAAGAATTTGTAGCCATATGTTTTTCACAGTGCTCAAGGAAAATGATCAAGGGAAGTGGTGAGTTCTTCATCTCATGCAGTCACCAAACAGAGGTGCCTTTGACAGTACTGAGAATGAATGAAGTGACAAGAATGGGGGAAGAGGAGCTCCTCCACAACACAGCCATGGGACCTGAATGCCCTTAAATCCAACATAACCCAGTGTTGATAGAAAAGGTGCTTGGCCATATTGCTTCACTCAGATCCTTTCTAGGAGGCAGTTAGTGAACTCTGGAAAAACCTTAAACAATGATCTTAAAGTTCTTCATTTTCCTGTAAATTATAGTGAAAGTGTTAGATTAGTAACAAAGTTTCAAGCAAGCAACCTTGTGTCTGCTCCCACATCCTTGGCTCTCCAGCTGTTGTTTTTCATTAACAGAATGCAGTTATATTTGAGAAGACAAAGATCTGGATGCTGGTGACATCCATTTAACTCCGTGTCTGCAGAATAATCCACCACAGGGGATAAGACAGACAATGGACTTGTGAGCCACCTGCATCTGCTTTAATCTTTTTGTCATCCGGGAGAAGTTACAAGGCCACTGGCATCTTCTGCAACTCTGCATGAGACCAGAAAAAGCTCCAGGTGGGCCTTCCTTGCTCCCATTCAACATTCCTATCTTGGCTGGTGTGTCTAGAAATGTTGATTTAGGTGTAGAGGTGATCATTTCTTAAAATGATAGAGTTGTGGTAATCAGTTAGAGGCTCAGAAACATACAAAAAATTTTGCTTGAATTGAGTGCTAGCTAGTGTTTCAAACTCAGGAGGTGCCCTTGGGATGGGTATTTTGCAGTTGGCAGTCAATTGCCTCATAACTCACCTCAATTTATTCTTAAAAGTAAATCAAGCAGGAGAGTATTTATTGAGTGTTGGGTAATTGCTGAATAAATGCTATTAGTTTCTTTTAAATAGAGAACCAGTTGCCAAAATTGTGCCTGACAGCCAATTTAGAATTATGGGGAAATTGTAGGTCTGGGGCTTTCACCTGCACAAGCAATGTTAATTGGATTTGGGAGATGAATGCTAATAGGAGTCCATTCTCTTCACTAAGGTTATGGTTATGTGGAAGAGTGAATTCAGAAGAAAGGGATTCAGAACCTGCGGGGAAGATAGAAAAGATGTGTATTTAGGATGGCCAATGCTTCAAGCCCTTCAGAAGAGGTTGTGCACAGATTTGAAGGTAAGTCTGCTGAGAGCCTGTGAGGCTGCAGACCTGCTGTGAAGCCCTGGGTCTGGGTTAGTTTTGTCTTGGTGCAAAGGACCTTTGAATATTCAAGTGCATGTTTCAGAGCTGCTGCGAAACATATCCCTCAGGTGTTGAGGAAATGCAGACTTAAATTGGGTATTGCAATCCATGATGTCATGGGAACATCATATGGTGATGTCATATCTATTTTGGGGTCCTTTTTCAAGCAATGCCCATCATAGGAGGATGGTAATAGTCCTTGTACTGGGATTTAGTTGGGCTACTGTGTTAGTGGAATCTGCTCCTTTTTTTTTCTGGCACGTGTGAGTCACTAATGCCATCTTCTTCATTCTTTTCTTATTTTGGGTGCCTGAAAAGTAAATTTCAATTTTACAGCTTTCTTGACAACAGAAAAGGATCAGAGTTTTTAAAGCCACTTAAAATATATTTTCATGAAGTGCTGTTATTTACAAAAAAAATATTCTTAGTGTTAGCTGGCACGTTTTCTCCAGTTGTAACAATTTACAGGCTCTTCATGGGTTTTGGTCTCTGTGCAGCATGCCTACAGGGGCATTTTTGGTCAGAACTGGGAATAAACACTGAGAACCAGACTGTATTTGCCACCTCCTAATGGCAGGGTTATTTTAAGAAACTGTTCAATACTAGGCACATGCTGCTGGTTTTAGTTGTCTCTCTGAAAAATGAATCTTGTCCTTGAGGAATTTGCTCTGTTACTCAAGGTTATGCTAGCAAAGACATGATTCACCCTTTTTCTGGCTGAGAATATAGTCATTCTCCCCAAAATGATCTCTGAGATGTGCATCAATAACCTCAGATCTCAGCAGGGCTTCACTTCTGCCCTGCGGATGACATAGCACAGAGAGCACGCGGGTGGTCTGCCAGATTCCATGCGCCAGCATTAGGGAATGCTGCACTTTGTGCAGTTTTCCATGCAACAAATAAATAGATTTATTGTGAAGCACAGATTATTTTCTTGCCAGTAAGATGCACACCCCGTTTTAAGGCAGTGTGCTGTACCTGCAATTCATAGGGTCGTTCCTGATGAAAGGAACAGTTCAAGACTAACCCTCTATTCTGCACTGCATGCCGAAAACCAACAGTAAACAACACTGCACTCATTCTGCAACATATTTTGGGGGCAATACTGAACTCTGTTCTCCATTTCCACCTGAATTTCTGCCTTTGTGTGGTGAGAAAGTTGTCCAGGAGCACTGTGTTAGGTAATATCAGTTTTAGACAGGATGAAAAAAGAGTGAGAATGGCAGTAAAGTCCATACAGCAGAGGAAGAGTTAATTTCTGCCCAGAGCAAAGGTACTGAAACTGAAGTACACAAATTCATTTACTTTCTACAATTTCATAACAAAAAATGAAGCCAGAGGTAATGCCATTTTACCATTGATTCTCACTGAACCATGGCTCATTAGTTACTTTATGCTGCTTAGCACGGTCTGTTTACATCTACAGAAATTCAGCTGATTCAATGAGTCCCTTCTCTCCTCACAGACATCCCAGTATTCTTGCCTATCTGACCATGCCCAGTGGGTCTGCCATCCGTGTGGTGTATACGGAGCTGAGCACATATGCCTGTTTTGAGGAGGAAAAAACCCCTGTAGAGGTGCATTCCAGCTACACTGGCAAGCATTTGGGCTATTTCAGACCAGGCCTGAAAACATTTCGCCATGATTCACTCTACGTTTTCTATGTTTTTATGAGATCTGAGATCAGAATCATGGAACTCAGGTCTAGGACGCATTGAAAAAGCCACATTTGAAGAGTAGAGTTGAAATCTCTTTTTGGCCAAGCTGTGGCTCTTTCAAACCCTCTATTTTGACACAGACTAAAATAACGTTTCCAAAACATCTTCTTACATGCGTCATTCCCTAGGTACCTTGCTGTCCCTGATACCATGCACATATTGCGCCCTCGTGCTGGACAACAGGTGAAGGAGGACAGTGGGAGAGTACCTTGTCCGTGTGGAGCCTTGGGAACACTTCCTGCATGTTTTGAAGGACCAGCAGAAGACCATGGGGTAGTTGACAATCAGATTGGAGCCACTCATGAGCAGATTGGTATTTCCACTCTGACAGGGACCAAGGGTGCTCTGGGATCAGGACTGCACCCCTCTGTTTGCTCAGCTGTTTAATGAACTCGTGAGGTCCCAGGGACCCTTCCTTATCTGATTTAAACTTAATTTTCAGCATTGATAAATGTGTGGTTTGTGTTTGTTTGCATTTTTCCTACAATCAAGTCTTTATTAATGCTGATGGTAGGAACTAGCCATAGTATTTCATAACACATTCTGTGTATCTGCAGCCAGGTGGTGCATTCATGATGACAATATAAGCAGGCAGATAAATACGAATACCCAAACAGGTATTTTCTTAATCCTTTAAGGCTTTCAGTAAACTCAGGGTTTGGTGTAAGGAGACTTATGATCCCCAAACGTTTTTCCACCGTGTTTGCCTTCAGATTTTATAATTTTCCCTTTATTATGAGAATGAACCATTGAGACAAAAGCCATTCCAGGATTTCATCTTACCCAAAACAGCAGCTGGTATTATTTCCAGTATATAGTTCAAAGTACACAAATCATTGGTTTAAAACTATAGCTTAAAACTCCATTCCAGATACACTAAATATTATGTTCACTTTATTTAAGAAATATTTCCTCAGCAGCACAGGAATATAGTCCTGACTTGGTCTCCCATTTCCGTGAAATTCTTTATTTAAGTAATTCCACAGTGAATTCTGTAGGCAAGGAGCCAAGTAAGTGAGTGAATGAATTGCTAGCAAATTTTTGACTGCACTGAATGGTAAATGATCTCAAATTTATTCCCATTTTTAGATGTTTACATGATTTTTATTCAAACTGGAAGGATTGTTTAGAATGTCTCATCTTCACCTATACTCTCTTTACATACACATATACACACACACACACACACACACACATGCACACACACTCCTTTCCAGGATTTCAAGTCAGTATTTCAACCAATGAAACTTCAAGGAGGCACAGCTTTTCATCTTAGGGAAAAACACTGTGATGTGCCACTGGACTAATATTTAATACATGCAAATTCTAATCACAAACCCACAGGTTTTTTTCACCTGAAACGTTGAGGATCCCCATTCATGGCTTCCTCAGATTTCAAGGATGCTGAAAATGCAGCTGTTGTTAAGAAACACTAGACTCTGCTCAGCAAAGTCTTGCTCTCTTGGCATCAGAACACCCATCTCCCTCTCACTTTGAAGGTAGTTGAATCACTAGAGATTTGCCTTCTCACCTCGACTAAAATAACAAATTGGAAACCAAGCTGGAACAATAAATTTTTCCCCCTTTCCTCACAGTAAGTTTCTGCACATACAGGAATGAAGCAAAGGCATGTAGTAAAAGTAAGCAATTGGGAAATTAATTAATTGACAACCAGAGGTAAACAAAAAAGCTTTAAAAGAAACCAATCCAGCCCATTTAACAGGTATGAATAACATGACTAAACTCAACTAACACCCCAACAATAACAGCAGCATCTTTCACAGATTCTAGGCAAGCTAAGTTCAAGCCAGCAAAATACTTTCCAGTTTATAAAAGTTTTAAAAACTGCCAGGGGATATGTCCTGGCCTTCACAGCAATGGAGCAAGAATGAGCTCCAGCAAATCACATGGAAAAAGCATAAGGGGAGCAGATTTTCCAGGCGTTAATTCAATGTAAAAGGGGGTCTCCCTTCCAATCTTACAGAGCACTCAAGTGTTAGTGGTCTCCTTTGTCACATCACTAAGCCCTGCTGGATGGATTGCAGGGGGTCTCTTTCCAAATACCCCTAAGTCCAAAGAAAAGGAAAGTTCTCTTTTCTAGTATCAATCAGTTATTAGAAAATGTATATATAGAAGGTCACAGATTTTGCTGGAGAGGGTTTTTTTTTTTTTGTTTCAGGAGAAGGCAGGAATAGCTATAAGGACTTTGGCACAAAGCCCTTATGGAAAAAAATATGATAGATTTTAATAGAGTGATAGTCTTCCTACAGAATTCAAAAGTCAATTTGTATAATTGTATAGGAGGGATGTTGGATAGAATTTCTATTGCACTTTTTGGACTTCACTCATGGCATTCCAAAGGGTTTTTCCATAAGTCAAAAAGCTGAATATAGTGTACTGGATGCCTGTACACTTTACCTACTGAAATACCTCTGAGTGAGCTTTACAAATACAGAGAGTCTATAAAAGTCTCAGGTACTAAAATGTGCATTCACTTTTATATGTTGCTGTGATTTTGAGGTGCTAGTTCTTGTATAGTTTTCTTGTAGTGCATTTTCATGACCTTTTAATTTGAAAAAGCCAAACAAATCAACAAATATGATAATAAAAAAAAACCCTGTGGTTTTTCTAGTTTTGTACTGTTAGAGGAGGTTAGTGTTTTTGGATCTCTTATGGGAAGAACACAAACAACATGACCAGTTTGTGTAGATTGCCACGAGATTACTTTGTATAAGAAGTGCTACTTAAGCTTACAGAAAAACCTCGGCAAACACACATATTAGTCTGTCATACTAGTTTTCTTAAATTTCATGCTCACTCTGCACCAAGCCTTCTGCTATTTCCCTCCAGCCAGCTCAAAGGGAGTGTGCTGGGCATCCAGGCAGGGTCTAGAGAATATTTAATAGTCCCCTGCCCTAAAATAGATGTTGAGCACCTGATTATACTCATGGCTCTCAAAATTATCTTGTGAGCTTTTTGGACAGAGATAGATGGCTAAGACCAGTGAAATGAATTATTCTGGAAAGATGTCTAGCAGCCTCCGTTGCCTGTGGGAGTTGTATAGATAACGAAATAACTAGCTTGGGTGTCTATGATTTGGAGGTTCAATGTTATGTGGGCTGAACCCAACCCTAAGCAGACACAAATGCACTGGTTAAGGTCACCAGTTCTGGAGGACTCCTCAGGAGGAACTCTCTATGGAAAAGTACTGCTTTTTCTCAGCATCTAAGAAAGCATTTTTTTCATACACATTGTGCTTCTAAAGCTGAGATCTCCTTCATTCACTTTGGATGTGACTTGTAGCAAGAAATAACCCAAATGTCTAGTTCAAACTTTCCTATCAGACTTAACAAAGTAAATAACCAAGTTAACATTTTTATTGTCTCCCATTGTTCCTATATTTCTTTCTTACCTTTCAGCTACTCAGACATTTATAGCAAATCCTTCTGTTTACCACTGTGTTACAAATAACACTTTTTTAACTGTAGGCTTTCAGCTGTGCAGCTCTAATCCAACAACCAGCTGCCGAGCACTACTGTGGTCAAATGTGTTTATTTTCCAGGCCATGAACAACCTAGGATATACTTCACAGTTCAGAACCTGTGGATGTTTACATCTTAACCCTTCCTGAGTCACAGTGCCCTTCCCATATTTGTTTACTTTGGTTTTGTAAGAGCTGGAAGAACAAAAGGCAAATTTTAAGTTTCCCCCATCCTCAAATCTCCCATTTGCAAAACATAATGAAATCTGTCAAAATAATGTCAAAAGAGATTTTTTTTTAAAGTATTTGTGAAATAGCCAAGCTTTGTCATTTTTCTCTAGACACCTCAGTCTCCCTGACAAATCATAGGCACCAGGAACATCCAGCTGCAACTTCTGCAAGGAGAATTCAGGGGGAGGGGGGTGGGTATGCTTGTGCTGTTCCTTGAAGAGTGAAGCAATATGGCTGTTGATGTTGGCTGATCCTTCAGAGCATGCAACCACGGGTTATGGGATGAAAGGCAACCTGGACATCTACAATCAAAAAGACTTTATAATATTATCAGGACACAAATCAGATGCAGCTAAATTCAGGAAGAAACCATGGGTTGTTTGTAGTTCAATGTAGGATGCAACTTCTTTTGTGTGTTCGTCTTTGTAAAAGTACAAATAGAAGTAGCAAAGCTGGAGGTCTCTGCCCCTTGGAACTCTTCTGCCTTTGGCAGTGTGAGAGTAGCTGGTACAGACAGCTGCTAGGGAACATGCCAAACGCTCAGAGACCGGCATGAGGTTCTTCCTGTGCTACAAGCTGCTGAATAGATTGGGGCAGTCTCATGAGGAATCTGTTGTTCATATTTTCCTTCTTAGTTAATTGGGATGCACGTTTTTAATCTATATTTGGAGGTTGTTCTGCAATTAAAGAAAGCATTTGAAGACCCAGAAGTTGCACAAAAGTTGTGTCTTCCGTCAAATGCAGTAGTGTAGTGGTTCCTTTTTGCTAATTGTCCAAATGCTTCACATTAAAAAATATTGCCCTTTTTTACTCTCTATCATTTTACATTTCTGAAAAGAGCACAGTACAGAATTTTTTTGTACTGCCTAATTCCATTCTAATAATATCTTCAAATCCACAGTTCACTGATAAATTAATTAAAAAAATATTTTTTAATTAGTAGAAGAAATATTTTCTAAAATAAAAGGTGGAAAAGCACTTGTAAAACCTTCAAGGGAATTTGTGCAAAATGATCAGGTTTTATGTGCATATTGCTTGGAGGGAAATTTCCTCTTATTTCCCACTGAAAACCTGATTTTTACTGCTCAACCTGCAAATACCACCACTGTAGTGCAGTTAATTTAATGTGACCATACAATGGTCAGTGCTGGATGATAGTGTGGAGGGGCAAGATTCCAGGATTGGAAACTACAAAGTTGAATGCTCAGCTTACCTTTATTTGAACCATCCAAACTACTGGAGTTTGCAGCAATGGGTCAGAAATCTTGTGAGAAGACCATTTCAGAAGGGATTTATGATGTGTCATTTTTCCAGTCAAGATGGGGAAAACCCATTTGAAGGTTAGTCAAAACCCCAGCTGAGTGGATCTTGATCATCCCCAAATAATGAACTATGTGGTACATGGTTTCCCCTTTGCAGCAACTCCAAGTCCCATGTTTGTATCTGGTTTTATTCCATGCAGGAAAAAGATATTGCCTGCCAAGTAGAAGAGGTCTTGAAGGACTGCTTCTGCAGTTCTGAAACCATACCAAGTGCCAGAGCTGACCTCTGCTCCCATTGCATACATGTGTGCCATGAAGATTTCTACTTTTCTTTTTGCTGTGGAGATAGCAAGAAAAGTGGAAACTGATCATTCAGCCTGCATGCCTGTCCCTGGGACTCTTGCTAGAAAGCAAGAGTTAATTCTAGTCCAGATTTTGTGGGCTTAGGGTCTGTTGCTGTAAGAACTATGGACTTGAGCCATCTCTATTCTCTCCTCTGGAGAGGGATGCCTGACAGATCTGTGTCTCTGTATAAGCTGTAATAAAAATGAATCCAGTGGGTCCGGTGTAATAACTTTCCTCCACCAGGAAATGCTCTGTGGAAGTGGAAATAGAGCCGAACTCAGAACAAAGATCCCTATAGTTAGGAGTTGCATCTGAATTGGGAATTACTTATACAGGGCAGATGGATGTGTGTGTCTTTATGGTGTGTATCCTGCCCCTGCGGATTTTAGGATTCACCACAGGAAGTGGAAAAGTATGTTGTAATGAGGCAGATGCAGCTGCTGCAGCTCAGGGAGAGTTGAAACAAACAAATTAGTGTAGAGAAATCTTCAGGACACTGAACAGTGCTGTTACCTTGGACAGCCTACACTGCTTGCTGTATAGAGATACAGTGAACAATCTCCACTCTCAGCAGTGGCTTAAGAAATTCTCCTACTGCATCACAAGAGGCACAGACACCTCAGCCATGCAAGGCTGGCAATGATGCTGGGCACCAGATGCAATTGCCCTCAAAATTCCAGCCTCAAATCCTTAAAGTGGGAGGTGTCATCTATGTCGCCTCCTACCTTACCTTGGCACTGGGGCTGAAAACAAAGGGAGTTGCATTCCAAAGGCTGGACTGAGTGCTCAATCTTGTCCTGGTTGGCTTTGCAGCAGGATGTTTGGGAAACGCATTTCGTTTTCTGCAGGAAAACCACTGTCCAGGTGTGAGTTCCAGCACGTGAGAGGTTGGAGACGACAGGCGAGCTTTGCCATGAGCCTTGTGGGAGGCACGGGCACAGCCAGACACACTGTGCTGCTGCTGGCAGCCTTGGCACAAAATGAGGCTGGCTGTGCTCTTCTGAGAGGACCTAACAAGTGCAGCATTTTGTTGGCATCATATAGTGTAGGCATGTTACATGCTATTTATTTTCTTTCAGAGTAGAAATGGAGAAACCAGCTGTATTGACTTCTTTTCAGCCTCTTTCAAAATTTAGAACACATCAGACAGAGAGTTGAGACCAAGTTGGGTCAGTGGCTGAGACCAGTTAATGAAGTTTCAATAGAAAAGATTTTTAATCAGGAAAGACTGACTGCTTCACAGAAATTACTATGAGATCCTTTTAGTCACTCTAACTTCATAATGTAAATTTCCAATTAAAAACAATTCTGCTCATTAAGCAAATAACTAATGTACATGTGCATTTTGTAGCATAAATTAATTTACAGCCTATGAACTGGTGCCAGATCTATTTAAAAGCATATACAGAGGATGTTCTCAACTGCTTATCTCTGTTTGTCTGTCAGTCTTTAGTTCTTTACCCATAAATGTACCCAAATATTATGTTCCTGTGCTCACATGTTTCCAGCATACACTTGCTGGCCTAAATTTTGAACTGCAGGCAGATTGCAATGTGGATGTTTTTAGTCATTTTTTTATTAAAACTGTGAAGTACAGCTATTATGGATGATCGATGTAATGATGTAATTAAGCATTTAATAAATAATATTATTTCTAGTTTTTATCAGTGAGATCTAGAAGTTGGAAGTAAAGAGAGGTTCAGATGATCTTTGTGATCAAAACATTTTCAGCAAGTTTTTGGTAAAGGCATGTTGATCCATGAGCTACAGTCTGGTTACAAGGTGCCCTCTGTCCCAGCAACTATAAGGATCTGACACGTGCAAAGTCCAACTTCAGGAATGACATTGTTACAGTACCCAGCCTTGCCTTTCCTGGTACACTCTGAGAACCCTAACTAGTCAGGTAAAAGATGGGGACAAGGGTGTATTTGCAAATTTCATGCTCTCTTGAAGAGGACTATTTTTTTTTTTTTAATATTCTGCAGAAAAAGTAAAATATCAAAATATACTGTGTGTTTATTTCTGTGTCTGAGGCCTCTCATTTATACTTACCAAATCTCTGGATCAATGCAAGGAGTGAGTTGGGTGAAAGAAAAATTAAGTAAAAAGAAACAGAAGACAGCAGAATAGCTGTGCTGAGATAATGAACTTGACAGGAAGGACAGCAGTGAGAATTATGGGATGCTGGTGCTCTCCCTGTGAACCTGATCCAATTCCTCTTGGTTTTTATCATTTAAGAACATGTACAGGAATTGTTTATGATCAATGGAATGAAGAAAGGAAGACAGACAGCGATCTCCTTTGGCTGGCCTTTCCCAGAGAGCCTGATACACTCATGACTCAGTGAAACAAACATTGAAATCCTCAGCCCAGTCCTTTGGAGGTTGTGTAACCAACGAGCCATTCCAGTCAACTGGACATGTTTACTTGCTTTATTTGCTTATATTTCAGTAATATCTGAATGATTCTGTGCTGTATTTTGGCATTTGTTTGGACCTCTTTGTTTTTCTTTCTTACATATATATATTTTAAGATTACAACTACTTGAGAGGAGGAAATTCCCATGAGGTACTACCTGGCATTCCATGAGGCTTGAAGGAGAGATCAAGGTTCCAAGTCTATAAAGGCCAGTGTAGAAAGCAAATGAGAGAGAAGGCACAGAAGGCAGCTTTAGGTGTGTAGGTTTGGGGGCAGATTTTTTATTTCAGGACATGCAGGAAGAAGTCACTGTTTGTGATGGGGAAAACAGACTGTAGACACTGTAGAAACCCTGCTAGAGCTCAACATCCAATAGCTCTCTTGCCGCATGTGGCTGTGCTGTGCCCTTGCCCTTGGGGTGAATAAAACAAATCCTGCCTCAGAAGAACGGGAAACAGAGTCTCAGGCAGTCCACACTGATGCTAAAAGGTAGAAATGAGTTTCCTTTGCTTCTCCTGATGTCTGTACTGTTTTGCAGCTTGCTAGAGAGATCCTGCTCCTTCAAATGAGGTGTGGCCAGAAAAGAAGGAGACATTACTTGTTGATGTCCAACAGTTTTATTTTCTTTTTTCATTCATGCTTACTGCAGACACAGATCTGGAATTGTCCCTAACAAGTAAATGAGGGAATAGTCTTCTAGGGAAGGGGATGAGGCTTATAGGAGGAGAAGGAGGCTCCATTCTTTTTCCCTCCTTTTGGTTCTGAGAGGTACCAGCCTGGGTGAGAGCAGTTCCTACTCCTCTCCCTGGGCCAGTTTCCCCTTTGAAGCAGCCTGTGGCACATGTGAGCACTGTCTGTGTGCTCTTGGAGTGAGCTGGGTCTCCTGCCTAGACCCCACTGCCCTGGCTGAGCCCCACAGGAGCAGCCCCTCCCAAGGTTTGCATGTCTCCCCCAGAGGCACTCTGTGCCTGTCTGGAGTGGGAAGGCTCCCAAGGTCATGGGCTATCTCTCAGCATGAAGCTCAGCAGAGATTCCAGCAAGGTAATGCAGTGAGACAAACAATAAAATTACTCATAATAAATAGCCATAATTTCATAAAATGAGCTTACCATTTCCCTCCCCTTCCTTGCCTTCTCAATGTAATAAATGCACTCATTGTCACTGCCTTTTGGGGTTTTTCAGTGTGTTCTGGCAGCAAAGTACCCTGAGTCATAAGCAGAAACAGACTGATATTAATAGCAAATGTCTACAATTAAGCTATGAATGTTACCTATACCTAAATAGACTCTCAAGATGTGCAGAAGTTGGAATTAATCCAAAATTGCTATCGATACTCTGGATTTAGCATGAATCCTATCTTCTTCCAGGATCATTTAAAAAACTATAACGTCACCATTAAAAAACTTGATCTATAGCTGGTTTTAAATACTTTCACACTCTGGCAAGAAACAAATGAAAACAACCCTGAATCTCACAGCAAATGTTTTTGGCTTAAATCTTCTTTTTCACCTAAGTGATGAACCATTGCTGGGTACATTTCATTAGCAGATAGTAATAATACTCCACATTCTCTTATAGACCAGTCAGGTGCTGCCTAACATCACAAAAGTTTTATTTAAAACTATTGTGTACCCATGGAATAAATTTAACTTTAAAAATATTTAAATATATTTTTTAAAATTCCAGTGAATTTATGAAAACATTTCCATATGGTTAAAATCCTGCCAGAGCCAGTGGTGTGGCAAGACAAGGCATGCTTTGCCAGAAATTCCCCTCTAAGGTGTTGTTGTGTTGAATTTTCTTCTGGTATAGAGACAACATAAGATGATCCCTTGGCTATCCCACCCCTCCTGTGCCACAAATTGACAGCTGGAGCTGTCTGGGGGATGTCCTTCTGGTTGTGACCACTGAAATGCTTCCAAGCAAAAAGAAACTGCATTGGGAGCAGATGGAGATCAGGGAAACTTGAGTGTTGGTGAGCTCCACCCTGAGGACAAGTGGGTGTGATGGATGAGGGAGAGTGGAAGAGGAACACAAGACATTTTTACATTTTTGCCATTGCAGGAAACCTTCCTCATCTGTCAGCAGTCGCCAGTACTCAGTGTTGCAGGGGAAGCAAAGAAAGACATGATGAACAAACCAGGGCAGCAGCATGCTGGGACACCACAGCCACGTGTCACTCTGGAAACCGTTTCTGCCACAAGTGTCAGCCTGTTTGCACCCTGAGCCAGCACAGATGGTTGTCCTTTCAGATGGTCCAACTTTCCCCCATCCTTGTTGCACATGGTGTCGAGGGAACTGATACTTTTTTTCTCCCACACTGTTCTTTCCCCGTTGCCTTGCCCTCCTTGTCCCTTCTAGGCTCTCAGGTGTCAGGGGAGCCCTAAATGCCTGCGAGAAGCCAGCCTGCAGAGCCATCTGCACGCTCCCCCTCTAGAGTTCTTGGCCAGAGGAGACTGAGTTCTGACTGGGGACTGCTGATGTGTTACACAGAGCAGAAGCATAGTCCCAAATGTGGGATCCTCCTACCTCAGTCAGAAGCTTTGGCTGCTCAGCTGATTTAATTTTGTAGCTGAAAATATTATTAGCGGTGATAAATTTGTCCGCCCTTTTGGAAATCCAGCCAGTGAACCTTTACTCTCTTTTGTAATGGGATGGAAAAGGATGGGGAAGGCTAAAGTCCCCAAAAAAATACTACACCAGAGAGCTGCAGAAAGTACAACACACCAGTCATGTGAGAAGAATGTTCACTGTCATCCCATGGGGGTGATATAAGAAACACCAGTAGAAAGGATTCAAACAGAAATAAACACACACACACAATGGCTGCCTTGCTGATCTCATGAAAAATCAATACCAGGCAACCAGGCAGTGGCTCCTTTGTGCACCACATCTGTGCACAAGTGAGATCAAACTTGGTCCTTACCAGAGAAATGCAGAGCAGCTGCCTGGGTCTAAATCTTGGGCAGACTTGAACAGAATAGTGAGTTGTAGGAGATAAGTAGGAAAAAGCCTGCATAATTCTGCAGGCTGACTTGTGGTGTTCCCTTCACAGGTGACATTTGCAGGCAAAAGTGTGGTTTTTTGGAGTGTAACAGTGCAGGACTAAGTATGAGGGACTTGGAGATGTGTATTCACCAGGGTTTGTGTTTTGCTAGAGGAAGATGAGTATGAATGCAAAGTGTTCTGGCTTTGAATTTCTTCTCCATGCTCAAGTCCCTCTGACACATGCACATTTGTGACAAGTGATCATACATGTGAGGAAAAGTTAAGAAGATCCTCCAGAGTGATACTTTTACTGTGGTAATAGGAAAATACTTAAATACACAGCTAGTATAGAAATTGCAATCATGCCAGGCAACTTTACAGACAGGAATAAATCTGCACTTCAGAAGCAGGCCCTGTCTTCATAGCAGTGGTGGCATTCATAAAATAAGAATGGTTTCTTCTCTGCATGGCAAGAGGACACAGGCTTTCCTGGACCTCCCTGGGCATACAAGACCATGGGCTCCTTGTGGGAGCTTCCTGCAGGCCCACTGAGCCTGCTTGGCTGCAGTGCTGTCAGACAAACCTCTCTGCCCTCAACGAAGGAACAGCCTTCTCCCCTTCTGCACTTCTCCTTAGCTCTTCTTTTTGGGAGAGGTCTTGTGTCCAGGCCATGCAGCAGCAGCTGAGAGGAAGAGGAACACTGATGAGCCCTGCAGGGGACCTGTCAAAGCAGCCACAGCAGCACGTGCTCATGCTCACTTTGAAGAGGGTGATCTCCTTCATTATACACCTGGCTGCTGCTTTTAGCCATATTTTCTTGTGGGGTCTGGGATTCTGTTTTTTGCTTTTTTTAAAATGTTTTTTTTTTCCCCTGAAAGAGTAAAAGAAAGAGACGTGAGTTTGCAAGATATGTGGAATACCTAGCATGTGGAGGATGAAGATGGTTTCTTTGTGATGAAAAGTCTTTTGTTTGGCAAACTGCAGACTACCATGCCATTGGGCTGATGAAAACTCTATATTTTCAGAAGAACATACTTGGACAGTTTGCCCAGATCTGTTGAAAGGAAACATTTTATTCCCAAGAAGAGTTATCTATTTCTCATAATTGCAAGAGAGACATTTTTGTAGACTAGCTTTTTTTACTTTCATGAGGGCCAAACTTCTGCATTGCATAAAGATGGGATGGATTAAGGATCTGCTGTTGTCAGTGGATGCCTTTGAATCTGGGATCAGAGTACCAGTTACTCAGACATGCAGAGTCTCTCAGCAAAGAGCAGTTCTCAGTGACTCTGATTTTTAGATAACTTGGTGACTTAATGTTTCATCTTTTATTTGCACCAGTGTTGTGATGATCTGCTTTCTAAACTGGGAAATGTTAAAGATGGGTGTAAGAAAATGGAGATTGCAATATTTCTTTTGGGGGCAGTTTCCCTTCTTTGATTAACAAATACCTGCTGAAGGAACTAGTGACATTTCTAACCAAATGTTAAAGTCGCTTAATTGAACTACATCCCAAATCCATGTCACTCTCCATATATTTTCAGTCCATGGCCAGCACCAAATTCTCCAGAGAGGGCATTAATAGCTTTGGGGAAGACAGGTGTCTTATCCAGCACTTAAAAGCTGGCTGAGACCTAAACCACTCATGTTTTAACTTTTACCTGTTATTTGTGGTAGTAATTTTAATTAATTCTCCTAAGTCATCTGAATTTCTGATTGCATATCAGGAAAATACAAACTGGTGGTATATTTTTCTGTCACCAGAAAACATATAGTGGTTCTTGGACAGGAATATATCTTTCCTGCTCCAAGGATGTTAGGAGGAATTCCCCTTTACTTCCCTGAGAGTAGGATTATCTACTACAGGAAATTCTGGATGCTCACAAACCAAACAGTCTGAAAAATGTAATTTCCAATGGGAGAAATGTGTAAATGCTACTTCCCCAAGTAGGGATATTTTAAAAAATTATCCGAGAGCAGGTCAGGCTGCAAGTCTGTGGTTACCTCTTCAGCACCAAGCCTGTTAATCCTTCTGCAGCCTTGTTCCAGCAGTCCAGCTTGAGAGAACCAATAGCTTTAAGGAATTAAAAAATCTCTTCTATCTTAATATTTCTTTCCTTCTCTTGGATGTGAAAAGTCCTCCCCAAATAGCGTTAAAGGCAAACCTGCTCTATTTCAGTGAGCTGGTGTAGGCAGGGCAATTCCTGGTTCCTCTGTGAGGAAAGGCTACAAGCATCTGTGTAATGAAGGCTGTTCAGTCACGGATTCATTCCCCGTGCACTGAAATAGGCCATAAGTAGGCTTTGCTCCAGTGGCACAACCACATGTATGTAACCTGTCAAATGATCTGGACAAGAAACACTGTTGTGCCAGGCTGCTGTTGCTGTCTTATGAGTCTGAATGTTTTCTCTTCTACTGTTCTCCATTGCCTTCTTTGTTTGGACATCTCACATGGGCATGTGGCTTTTGTCCTAACAGAAAAGTTATTAACTGCAACGAAACCCAGTTTGAGGCTTCAGTAGGTTGAAAATTTTGCTTTAAAACAAGGTTATTGCATTGAGGATGCATTCTCGTCATGGGGTTAAACAGACACATACTGTTGTGCTGACCAAACTCTGAGGCGTGTGTGCTAAAACCAGGTCTAATAAGCTGTTCTTCTCTGAAGGACAAAGTGCTCCCTTCCATACCTAACAAGGCAAATGATGGCTCTTTCTTGTGAAATGAGACAAGACAGCTATTGTCATATCTGAAGCTGAAATAATAATTACTTGTTGCAGTAGGAATGTCAAAGATCTTGCCTGGTTATTTCCATTTGGCGTAGAACACCTTTGTTTATGCCAGGGTCAGAGAAATGACTGATCTCATGTCTTTTGATTGAACATTTTGCACACCAGAGTTTTCCTAGGACAGCATAAATCATCCAGAAGATAGTAACGTGATGCTAAGATACAGCTCACCATGTAATAAAACTACTGTCGGTCTGGAATTTTCTATTCAATGTATTTGATAAATACAGTATCTAGCACTGATACTGCTTTTGTCAGCTAATCCTGTCTTCTCAGACTTTGAGTCATTTGACTCCTCATGTGACAGGTGATCTTAGCAAAAAGCTTTTTACTGATCTGAGACTCGTTTGGTAAAATCACAGTTTGTGATCTGATTCTTTGTTTTATTCAAATTTGCTAATTTTATTCTTACTGCCAAACTGGTTCTGGGAATCCAAATAAGTTACTCAACTAAGACAACTAAGTTACTCTTCAGCTGTAGGTTTTGACACTTGATGGTTTCTAACTTTTTTTGTGGGCAGTTTGTGGTGGATAAAGGTATGGATGCCATCCTCTTGCAATTCTGCTGGCCTCTGAACCTAGCTTTGATAATCTTGAAAGATAAATCAGTGGCCAGGTCACATTTCTTCCTGGTAAACAGACAAAGCCCTCAGGAAAGACATTACCTGGATACGTAGAGACTGGGTGACCTAGTTTCAGTGTTGTTTTGGGCTGCTGGCACCATGAACATGAAATTCCCAAACTTGACCCTGACTGGTTACACACTTTGCCAGTCACTCTGTAGTAGCTGCCTGCTCCTGAAACAATGACAAAATCTCTTTACAAGGATGAAACCAGCCCGTGTGGGCTTTGGAGTAGGAGGAATGGGGGTAAGATTTAAAGAATATGCAAAGAAAGTATCCTTTCCCCTGATGTCATTTTTAGCTAAGTAGAAACAGATGTCTGGGTAAAGACTGCCTATTTTAAATCTTGCAAACATGAATTTTATTTTGAACTTTTCAAGAAAAAGCAGAGAGACACTGAGGGTTTTTCCACCAAGAAAAAATTGTTTTTTAGTTTCAGATCCCCAAAGCCATAACACATCAATAGCTGGGAAGCACTATTACTGCAGAACCTTATGCCAGGGTAAGGAGGCTTGTCACTTCAGCACAGAATGAGCTCTAATATCCTTCTCCAGCTTCCTTCCTGCATTGTTTCTACAAAACAAGGAGCAGCTGACCCTACTGACAGTCCACCTTGAGCTGCCCATTGTCTCTCCCTGCTTCCTCCCTGTCTTCTCCCATTGTAATGGTGCTTTTTTTGCCTTGTGACTTGGCTGTGATTACTGTGATCTAGGGACCTGATCCCTTATGGACCAGGCAGGAGACGTATGTAAATAGGCATTCTGACACTCCCTGTGCTGTCATGAAGAGTCAGTCTGAACCAGTCTTAGCATAAAAGGAAATTCTTGCAGTCTGGGATTCCCCTCCTCTTCTGAAAATGGACCTCTGAAAATGGACACTTAAAAAAATGTTTTTTACAACAAAGTAGCAGTTTACTGGTAGTTTGTGAGTAGAAGCCCTCACGATATTTCTGAGAAAAAGTATATTTGCATGGCCAAATAAGGTAAATGAATGCATCCTTTCATAGCTATAAATTGTGGACAAATTAGTGGGATATTTTGGAACTGATAAATATATCGCCTTGGACCATCATTACAGGCAGTCAGGAGAGAGGAATGTGCAGGCAGCAGGGAATCTCTACTGTTGTGTAAACCCAGCTGCCCTAGCTGCCCTCGCTGTCCTGCTTGGCCTCAGACGTGGGTGGTGAGTGTTGTGCTGAAGCTGAGGGGTTAAATGTTAGATGGCAATAGCAAAGTCTACTGGCCACGGGTTTCACGCCGCGCTTCAGACCGATGGATGCCGCCTCAGCTGTAAAGGCATTGCAAGACCTAGAGGTCCCACTGGCAGGTCTTTACTGCTCCATGGGGAGAGTTTCATGGGAAAACCAGAGGGAAGCGTGGTGAGCTCCAGCACTGCAAATGACCAGTGGTTTTGAGCCTTGTATGTAGTAGGCAGCAAGGGGCAACGATGTCGACCGTGGTTCTCTTAGTGACAACCACAGCCTATGCAAGCTGGCCTCTCACCCACTGCAGACTGATGATTTCATCTCTCCTTTCTGAGTCTTGCTCATTTCCTCAGGCCTCAACTCTTCGTAGCCAGATCTCTGGAGTGCTTTTACACTATGTTAGGATACTTTCCAAATGCCTCTATTCCCTCAAACCAAAATTGTCCAATTATCCTAGGAAGAAAGCCTCTCTAAACATGCCCATCAAGATGAATCTATCATACAGAAGAATAAATCTCAAGTATGATGGATACACATACCCTTGGGTAGAATAAACTTCTATATTATTAGCTTGTGTTTCAAATGATGGGGTTAGACTGTATGCCTAGCCACTAAATAATTTGGTTTCCGGAAGCTTCTCTGGATTAGGACACAGTAATTCTAGTAGCTGTATATTATGTAATGTAAATACTGAAAAGCCAGCCCCACAGGATGGAAAGTACCCCATGAGTTTATTGTGGCTTTTCTCCCTTTCATATTTGTTTTTCCTTTTGCTACTTAGAAGTACATGAAGTTCCTTTCCTTACTGAACTGAAAACAGAGAGTGGTTGTGGTATTCTTTCAGGTGTTTGGAGATACAGTTAAGGGTTGTAAGGCGCTGTTTTCTTCTTCCTCAGTGCAGCCACCAATTCACATTTCTGTCCAAGCAAAATGGAAAATGCAACACAGACTATTCTGAAATCTGAAAAAGATTTTTTCCTTCCCAATAACTGCAGTTTTATTAAAAGATCAGTTTACATGCTGCTACATTTATTAGTACTTTGACTCCTAGCCCCGTATAACTGCATGAAAAATCATGGCCGTCAGACCACAGGCACACCTACCTTCTGAAATAGTAGAGGGTGAAATTCTGAAATAGAAACGTGCAGGTAAGAGATGCGAGCCATTGGCAACACATAAGAAAGCCAGAAACTGCCATTGTGCAAGCTGATGGTTTTCTTGGCATATACGTGCCCTCCAGACAGGATGGTTTTTATGGTATAGCCTTGAGCAGTGATTCAGTGTGGGAATTCTTCATGACATTATTTATAGCTTTATGTCTCTACCTTTCTGCAAACCACATCCATAGATCTGCAGTCTGGATCCCCAAAAGCAAAGATCGCACACTGAGCACCACCTGAGAAAAGTCTGGCCTAAAAGTCTGCATGCCTCCCCCTGGCACACTGGGGAAAGGAAGAGATAGAGTCTGGCTCCATGGTATCATTCATCTGCCTTAGCCATGAGCTCACTCTCTCCTGACATCTGACTATAAAAAAAAGGCACAGTCCCCCACAGACAATGCTCCTATTGCACCCTCTTGATGTCTCTCAGAGGAGAATATCTGTTCATTTAAAGGCATGTGGTGAATTAGGAGGCATAGGTAACCCTGTCCAACCCTATTCCTAATTTTGGAGAGCTTGGAGCCGGATCTGCAGTATAAAATAGATTTTATATTATATATTAATACAATAATGTAAGGTTTGTGCATGCATGCACTTTGCATGTATACATTCAGTTTCTCAAATCTGTAAATAATCAAACTGAAAACCAGAACATGGACACATGTGCATAGTCATCACTTGCCACTTACCTTTGTCACTTGTCACAGGCTCCATCCTCAATAAGTCTCCACGAACACCTGCCCCAGTCTGACACTAGCTTCTCCCAGCTTCTCAGTGTTGCTGTTCAGGCCTGGTCATTCCCATTTTCCTGTCATAACTTCCCAGGGTAGCCACAGCAGGTATAGGTGTTTCCACTGCTTTTGTCTCCCACTGCCTCAGTGTATCATCTGTCACTACTGTATCCAATCTTACATTCCTTCATTTAGCTCTTCTGCTAATTTATTTCCTTTCTCTTCATCCTCCCTCCCTGAGCACGCACCCATAACATGGCTCTCACACCTTTCTTAGCTGTGTCTCCATGTTCTTTTCTGCCACGCCTCCAGTACTCGTGCTCCTCAGATCCATCCTCTTCGCAAGCTCAGCTTATATCACGGCCTAAAGAAAATCCTTAGTGAAAAACACAAAAGTGTAGGAGTGATTGATGTGCCTGGGCTCAGTGATGAGCCCTGTGGAACTGTGCCTGCCTCACTAGATGGCACTGCAGAACAGCCTGGCAGTGGCTCCCGGGGGCTTTGATAGAGAGAGGCTCCAGGGAGGCTTTGCCTGTGGTGGGGCAACATCCAGTTGAATCCACAAAAGGGCCTGTGTGGTGTCTGAGCAGCTTAAACATTTTCTCTGCACGGATGGAGTCGTGCCTGGGAGCAGGGAGTAGGTTTCTATCATCCCAAAGTGAAATTTGAAAGAGAAATTTCCAAAAGGTTTTCCAACTTTGCGATCTGACAACCGTGAAAGAGGATAAACTGAAGCATCTGAGGGTGTTTGGGGCCAAGAAAGGTGCTGAGAACCCTGACAATAATCTCTGAATTCTTGCTGTAGGAAATACTGCATTGTGGACTCTTACGAGCCTTTATTACACGTCTTGTAATTCAAAATTCTCCTGGTGAGTGGTCAGTGTGCCAAGGACTTCTCCCAGATTTTCTTAGTGGAACTGAGAATGAATTCAATTTAGCAGGAGAGAGGTGGAGAGATTACATATATGTAGACTGAAATGGAGCCATCAAACATCTGTTCCTAGGGACTAAATGGGAGCACAAAGTGCTCCTTCACTTCCTCCTCCAAAAACACAACTGAAGGTGCTGGGTTTGCAGCCTCTGTTTGAGTCCTTAGCAGGTGAGAAAACCTGTAAGGCTCCACAGGATCCAGACAGGGGAACAAGGGAGACAATGGAGAGAGGTAATTTTTTTTTCTTATTGATCCTCTGTTGGAGACCCAGGAATGAGCATCAGCTCCCTCCTTGGTGGCCTGATCATCTTGTGCATCTATCAATGTGCTGCAAAGCTGCTACAAAAGACTGCATTTCTTCTTCTCTCACGGTCAGGGTAATATTTTGTCTCCATGGCTGTGAATCCACTGCCATTCTCAGTCCAAAGACACAGAGCACTACATAAAGTGAACCATCTTTAGCAGCAGCATGGGGGAGCTGATGTCGTGGCCTAACAATACTTGAAATGACCTGCATCAACACAGCCTGTGAGCTGGGCTGGTTTCAGGCAGAAGAGGTGGCTTCACCAGCAGCAGGAACTGGGTGGGTGTTCCCCTGGAATAAAGCACTCTCTGTGTCCTGTTTTTTTTTCTGCTGGTCGGGATTGTCACATAGTGGCTTTGCTTAGGGACCCTCAGATGCCCTCTCTTGCAGACAGTGCCCTGTGGAGGGAAGAATACAGTAAATTACCTTCTCCTAGGGTGACAGTAAAGCTAACATCAGCTTCTTTTCAGAAAGGAAAGGACAGATTTTTTCCCTTCAACTGTAGTCATGCTAAAGCACAGGAACTGGAGACTTTGTCTGGCCCTCAGTCTTAATAATGCTGTGAATTAACACATTGTGCTAGTAAAGACTTTCCCAGGTGCAGCATTACTGGGAAGCATACCTGGCTTGGGCAGTGAGCACTGGTTCCCCAAACCTTGTTCCCATCTCTGCAGACATTGCAGCCACCTCCTTCAGGGGGAGGTGGCAGTGGGAAGTGATTCCGTGTTGCTCCTCTGTCTCTGGTCTAGCAGCTGGAAGCAGCAGGGAGCACTGCTGTGGGGCTGTTTTTTGGCCCTGACAAGCCCTGCCTGGGCTGTGTGTGGTTGGTGTGCTGCCATGGGAGCCCTGGGCAGGAGGGAGCAGTACCTTTTGTGTGATGCTCTGCTGTAGATTGTTGCTTTATGACCTCCAGTCCCGGACAGGCACATGTCCTGCCTTTCCCTGGTTCAAGTTAAGCTTCACCAAAATGACATCACTGGCCTAAAAACCTTGAACTTCAAATAAACCCCCTTGGGTTTGCTTTATTGTGGTTTTGTCTTCTGGAATTTAAGTTTTAATAACATCAAATTATTCAGCTTTTCTCTGCAGCTATTAGGGTGAGAAACTTTGTGGGAAAAATAAATTCACACCCTCTGTCTGTAAGGCTCGAAATAAGCACCAACATTTGTGACATGAAAGAAAAGTTCCTTGACTCAGAATAAAAGGCTAAGATCTGGTAGAGCTGTCTGCTTGTCACAGTAAGAATAACTGGTGGCTGTTTTCATTCAGGAGCAAGGATCCTGGTGCCCAGAAAGCTCAGACTAATCATACCCAAAGCTGTGTAGATTGTCTGATGCTAAGACATCATTCTATACTATGGATACATCAGCTGGTTTGTTGTGGGAACCAAAACATTTCTGACCCTTTGTAGTGTGGCCAAAGAGTATGTGCCTGAGGTGTGGAACAACTAAAGGAGTCTCAGAGTGATGCTGATAAGGCTGCTCTGGAGCTGTTCCCTTTTGTTTTGTTGAAATTCTTTACCTTAGTCCAAAATATACATTAATTTATCAGCTTTACTTTTTATTTCCCCATGGGTCATAAACATTCTAACATTATTTGAATGTTGTCTGTACAACATGACAGCACGCTCTGGGGCGTTGGTCCTTGATTTCCCTTCGGGGGCGAAACCAGGCTAGCAGCGTTTTAACTGCTACAGGTAGCATTATTTGCGTCGTGTGCTCCTGTTCTTGAAGAGGCACAGGGGAACAGTAAGAAGATAAACCTCCCTAGCTCGGGGGGTTGAGCTAGAACACTACTGATTGCCACAGCATGGCTCTGTCTTCAATGCTTGCAGATGATTTCATGGGGTAAGTAATTTTTAACCTAGGCAGAGCCTTCATGGAAGACAGTGCACTTTTAGATGCACTACAGAACTAACTGAGGACCAGGGAAGACATATCAGCCAGCAGATCGATAAATATTTTCTTTTTATTCCCTTAAAAAAAGTCAAGATGACTTATATGATGCTCTGTCTGTAAGTGTACTGCTAAGGTGGGCTGTGCTTTCTACAGCAACCTGTAGAGAACACCAGGTGTTCACAGCTTCTGGAGAAACTATTTTATTTCCTTCTTTCACAGTGCCAAAATTGTGCTAGGCATATACCACACTGCCTCCAGATTAATGAGGTTCATACCAGATGTGCCTTCTTAGCACAGCAACCTCCAGTTATTTCTCAGGGGTGAAATGGATACTTTTGCAATAAAAGAGAATAAAAGTCTATTGAAAGGCTAATTCAGTACTGAGAATTCAGGTGTTCAGGGCAAGATAAAGGTAACTCCACAGAAAGTTCTGGTCAGCTGACCATCATCCATTGCTGTGAGTTTTCATGGTTTCTTGCCAAAAATTCACACAGGACTTGGGGCAGGTGTTAGCATTAAAAGACTGTCAGATGATCTGAACTCCACATGACTGGCAGATGCACAGGAGGCTTGTTAGCAGAAATTAGAATGGAACTGCTTCTGATAGTGATGGAAAAACCAATCACTTAGGGCTCTTGTTCACCATATTATTGTAGTAATGTTATGTATGGAGTGTGACACAGGGTGTGGGCTTTCTTCCATTCCCCTTCCTCCCTTCTCGGGTTGTTTCTTTCTTTGCACTAAATGAGGGTGTCACAACCCAGGCTGACACTAGTCCTTTCCACCAAAGAGCTTTAGGGATCAGGCACAGCTCACGGCTTGTTTGTCTACAGGTCAGGGGTGCAGCCCTGGCTCTTCAGCAGATGTGCTACTGGATTTTCTGGTGCAAGTAGAGTCCCTGTCTGCCAATGCAATGTAGTGTCAGCCTGTGAACAGCCATGCATTTCTTAATTACTTTCCAGATACTCCTTGCAAATGGTTTCAATTAGTCTAGTGGGGTCTAGTAGTTTTCCCGTATGTGCTGGGTATGTTTCTGAGAACAGCCAGCCCTGAAGAGCTACATGTGTACTAGATAGTCACAAAGAAGAAGAAGAAGAAAGAAAAAGAAGAAGAGGAAGAACAAGAACAAGAAGAAAGAAGAAGAAAGAAGAAGAAGAAGAAGAAGAAGAAAGAAGAAGACGTAAGCATGGTGTTCCGTGGGTTAGAAACAAAGAGGAGCACCCCACCTCCTGAGAGGTGCCTGACTCATGCTTTCATAGCTGTGAATCCTTTTTTTTTTCTGTCTCTTTTGTATTAATGACAGATCCCTCCTGCCTGTTAAGGAAAGGCTCAAGCTGAAACTGGTCCCTACCTGATTTTTCTCACCAGCTAAGCCAGCTAGATCCATCCAGATCTGGGCTATGATGCAAGCCAACATGTAGCATGCACAGTTTGACTTTGCAGGGAGTTCGGATTTCAGTGTAAGCACAAGACCTGTTTTAAGGTGGTGGGACAGAGCACATGGAATTCTCTCCCAAGTGTGTTGAATATCAAGAAGTTTCTATTCATACTGCTTACACTGCACGTGTGCTCTTTACAGTAAGCCCTGGCTGTGTGTACCAACACAGATCTAGTGATGACTTTGTTTCTTAGTGAGTAATACAGATTTTCGCTTTATAGAGGCAATCCTTTACTGCCTGTTTGGGTTTTTGTGGTTTCTTTTCTTAAGGTACTCAAGAACTCCTTCATGTCTAGTTTGCCAGTCTATGGGGGCATGCTTGACTCACGCACTGTAATCAGAAGGCATGGTTGGGAAGGATGGGATCACAGGTGACAACTGGCAATAGATACTGGAGTTTGCAGGCTGCACAGGAAACAGACTTTTTAACTTCAGGGCAGCAGGGGAAAGCAGGCAGACAGTCTCAGAACCCACGTGTCAAGTCTCGCGTTCAGTTTGTTGTGCTGAGGTCAGGGAGTGATTTGTTGTTGCATATGAGTTCATTATGTCAACAGGACAAAGAGGTAATGAAATGCAAAACAAAATTCCCAGTCCTGGGAATCTTATCACTTAGCTCACACGCCAGACCTCAGGGAGTCCCCAGAAGGGGAAGCAGCTATACTGGCAGAAAAGAGCCTGTGTTCTTGCATACCATTTTTATTTTCAAACATAAATAGGCTGCAGAAGAATGAAAGCAATCAGCTCCACTGCTGTGACCAGCTTCTACGCACGAACTCTCACCCGTGCTGTCTGCATCCAGCAGCCGTCATTCAGCCGCAGCGCTTTAGAGCAGGACTAGCAGAAATCACCCTTTGTACCCAGGGACCCCAAGTCAGGGCTCCTCCTCCAGAACTCTCTGCGGAAAGCTGAGAGCTCTGCTCTCCACAGCTGCCGGAAAGCCAGCTCTGAAATACAGTGATTCACTTTGGTAGCACGCACCTACTGCACCAAAGCAGAGTCCCAGACAGCAACTGCAGCTTTCCCGAGTAGCAAATGCTCTGGAGCAACTGTGTTGGATAGGATTCTCTGTTTTTCACCCAGCCTGTGTCACAGTTTTAGAGTCTGTGTTCTCCACTATATACCAGCAGAGTGGAGTCTCCACCCACAGCACTGGGCACAGTGTTAATTGCTGCACTGATCTAAATGGATATGTGCTGGTAAGATTAATCCAATTTTCTTTTATTCCTCCAAAACAAGATATCAAAAATATCTACAGTGATATTCACCTTAGTTTACTCCTCTCTCAGTACAAGCAGAATTTTGTCTGATAGTGCTCAGAGCATCAGGATACGTTTAACCAGGTTAGTGCTTGATTCTGTGCACTTCTAAGGAGCAGAGAGGTGCAGCACCATGCCAGGAACACCCTTGTTTCCCCACCATTTAACTCCAGCCAGGGAGGGGAGAAGGTAAGAGATGCGAGCCAACCCACTACGAGTAGTCGTTGTTCCAAATTCAGGTGACAGCTGGAGGGACTACGCAGCCCTCATGCTGTTGAGAATACCTCTCTGTTACACCATTTCCACCAGCAGGGTGGAGGTGAAGGGTGAGAGGAAATTCCTTGTCTCCTGCTTCCAGCACTTGCTAATATGGAATGGGGCAGAGTCTGGCCCTCAATAAATAGGTTCCTTGGGGATGAAAGGTGCTGTAAAAGTGAGATGACAAGCACGCAATAGTTTGTTGCTCTCTTTTTCCCCTTCCCTTGATCCTTTGTGGATTTGGCCTGTTGGATCTGTGCTATTACTGTGTCAGGATTCAGAGAGCAAGCAGCAATGAATTTCTCACTGCTACTGCTCCAGTCCTAATAGCAAACAGCTGAGTGAAGAATGAAGTCCCGGCTGAAAAACAAACAGAGCTTTCCCTCCCCTTGCCTCGGCTGTTGCTGGAGCAGCAGCAGCTTCAGTGTTATTGTAAGCCCCTGGTGTTAGATGCCAGTTCTGGGGCTGTAAGCGTGGTTATATTTAGCCTGTCGCCACTCTATTGTTGGGGAATGGTCCAGACTATACTGCCTTTCTCTGGATAGGTAGAGCCCGAATTTCAAGCCAGGATTAGTCAAATTAATTTTTAAGGTAGTTTCCCATACCCCATTTTACCAAGCAGAAAAATCACGTGGTGCAGAGAAAACAAAGCAGAGTTTAACAGAAAGTGCATTTGCATAATTTTTGACTGGTTTTTTTTATAACTGGTAGTTTTCTGAAGAGGTGAAGGCAACGTTTTCGGTTTTTTTGAAGCAGTCAAACGTTTTAGCATGACTTACCTTATTTGAGCAGAGTGAAAGTTGGCAGATTTGCTTTTAACTCTCGGCCTCATCGGCTTCTTGGGCTGCTCCACAGTAGTTGAAGTTATGCCAGCATTTCCATTATAACATTCCCCTCTCTTCTAATTTTCAGGGGTTTCATACTTGGCTGTAAAAATTTTCTCCAGGATAAAATTTTGGCACCCAAAGTCCCACTCCAGGTGTGAGTTCTTAAAATCATCATGAGCCAAACCCTGAAATTAGTTTCTACTTAGTCTTTAGTCCCTGGCATACAGTTGTATGTTCACTTCAGGAGAGCTCAACAAGAGAAATTATAGGCTACACATTAAAGGAAGATTGCTTTTCCTTAAAGGAAAGCTAACTAGAATAAATACACAAATATTTGTGAGATATACAGCTGTTGGACTGAGGTTGTACATTCACCTAGATTTTCTAAAGGGCTCATGGACATGCCATCTGCTTGCTTCCCACAGACCTCATAGCCATGTTGGGTAGCTCTAGACAAAGTGAATGTCCTGTTTTATGAATTCCACAGCCCTTGGCAAAATGCAGGAGGGAAGGCTGCTCAGGGGCTGGGTTTCTGCAGTCCTTCATGCTGTTTCCCCAAGGTCAGTCCGGGCTAAAATGTGTATTTCACAGGCCACCTGGTGGTGCACGCCTGTCTGGAGGCTGGGATGGAGCACTGTGTCCCTAGTCTCCTCACATTATCTCCTGGCACTGAAACAACAAACCCGTCTCTCAGAGAGAGTTCACAAGCCTGGGGTGGTCCTGGTTGAACTCAGCTACCCCCATGGGGCATAATGCCATTTCATTTCAAGGCTCTTGTGGGTATCTGTGGAGAGGGACCAGACTGTAAGTACCTAAGGGCTAAGTTCTTTAGAGTAATTAATGATCATACAGGGATGCGTAACAACCTGCAATGCTTGACTCCAGTACCAGCAGGAGTTGGACTTCTACTGTTGTTCAAAACAGAGAAATAGCAACTTGTTTTCTTTGTATTCTCATGAAAAGAATGGGTCCTCATATCCAACCGAGAGAGCAGCACTCTTGTGTCTTGTAAAGCATCCAGGAGTCACTGAAGGAAACCTCTTTTGACCAACTCACAGTGCTCTGAAACCAGGTGCTCTGAGACTGGGAGTTAGAGCTAGTCTGCCTCAACACTTGGGCAGACTCAGCAAAAGACAGGCAACATCAAGAAAACCTATGCTGACACTTCCATAAAAGTTCTGTAAATTTCCTGTGTCTCCATCCCTGTAACATTTGATTCCAATTAGCATAAAAAAGGCCACAGACTCGTCTGTCCTGCAAAGCTGCCTTGCAAAATAAGACTGAGGTCTGCCTGCCAAGGCACATGGAGAAGTGACAAGGCAGCCTATCCTTCCAAAGGCAAAGAAAGAAAGAAAGAAAGAGTATCCAACAGGTCTCTCATCCCAAACATACACCCTTCTTTAAAAAGAATGTTTCAAAACTTGGGTTCTTAGACCTTGTTAGAATAGCTGTCCCAGTTGCCTATTCCTGTGCTGGTCTACACAGACCTTTTCAGAACCTGTGACTATGTTAAATAACATAAGACCATAAGGATGAATGAGCAGTAAAGAGTATAAAAAGTAAATGTAGTCATACTTTTCCTATATTTTCCTTAAATCCTCCTTATATGCCCTAACAGGTTGTGGTGTACAAACTTTTTCCTTGTAGATGGATTCTTTGTATTCCATGATTCTTGACAGCTTTTTCTTTCATTATCTTGGTCAACTTTGAACTCATGTAACCTTTGCAACAGTTCCACAGCATAATTAAACATTGTGTGAAAAAACGCCACCCTTTCTTTGGTCTTGCTGGACTGTCACTAAGAGTTCCTTGTAGAGGGAGTGAGAGTGAGGAGTTGCTCCCTTCTCAGCGCTCCATGCCGTGGCTTTACTGACCGCTGTGGCACGTGTTCCTCCAGCTGGCTGGGGAGCAGCTGTGTGACTGTGCAGGCACTGTAAAGCCTCAGCCTAAATCTCCGAGGCCGTGTAATTGCGTGTGTGGACATAGGAACTGAGGAGTAGGTGTTTGGAAGGCATTGTCGCCTGCTTCTGCTTAGATTGGTAAACTTCCATTTACGAATTTCAGGAAGCTTCTGAAGAAACATTATATAGGATTAACTAACTCAAGGAAATCTTGTGTTGTGGTGCAGTGCTCAAAAATACTTCCAAATAAGTAAGTGGCACTTCCAAAAATATTCCTGGTTTGAGAAGAGAAATGAAAAAGCCAGAGGTATAATTACAAGGGAGTGATGGACAGCTAAGCCCTTGCTGCTTTTATTCTCCTGTTCCACACGGTGGCTTTGGAATATATCAGAGATGCAAGTGTTGGTTGTCACAGCCTGAAAGAATGTTTGCCAAGCATCCTTCCCTGGGGATTATAATTTCAAAGAAAATAGATTCTTTTGCTCTGCTAATCACTGTTGTGGTTATCTAACCCTTGTACTTTAGAGATGTGACAACTGCAATCATTCAGAGGCAATTTGGTTCTATGTTCTCTAAGTAAACATTTTATATCACCTGCTAACCCTTTTCCATACCTCATACTTTCCATAGTTGTATCTTTCTTGTGAGGGAAAACAAAGCTCTTTCTCCACCCACACTACTACCACATATACCAGCTGACATCAGACAGCAGCTGTTTCTAGTTTCAGTAAAAAATATAATAAAAAACAAAATGTCTAATGTGGTATGCAAAAAAAAAAGTTGTTCCAAATTATCTAGAGGTATGAGTATTGTTAAAAGGAAAACGTCCTTTTCCAATCAGCTTTCCGTGAAATATTCACATGCCATCACTTTCTATTTATGACCATTTCTACTTATGGTTCTAGTCACTTATCTGGTTGAGTTGGGAAAAAAGCTGCAACAGAGGAAAGTGAAAGGATTTGTGCCTGTTCTTTGTCTATATGGCACCTAGAAATCTTATGGATTGCATGAAAATATAATGCTAACATGCATATGTTCCACCTGGCAGACCACACTGTAGACACAGAGAATTTAAAAAATGTTATGAATAAGTGGAAAAAAATCCAGGTTCCAAGTATTCACTTCAGAATTTGTTTTATTATATTTTTTATCCTAGCGTAACTTCTAAGTTTACTTTTTTTTCCTCTGGCAACAGGGTGATTATGGGACAGTTTTGCTGCTGACACCTTTTTTTCATACTTACGTGTTTCCCTTCCTCTTTGGGATTTACAGATTCTTAGTCAAAAAATAAAGTCAAGAATAAATTCTTTGTAATGCTCAGTTGGTAGCTTCAGAGAATGGTTGTCATAATTTCTTTTTTCGTTGTTCTTGAATAGAAATGGATATTTGTAGAGGTCAGTGTATTCCAGTTCCTTCACTTTGTTCACACCCCCTTTTACAAGGAGCCAGAGTCTTCTTGTAAGAGTCTTTCGAGTCTTCCTCTGGAGGACTCTAAATCAAACCAGCTGCAATGGCTTACAAATGGGCTGAAGGATGCCATCTTTGCTATGATATTGATGAGCCTGATCTCTGGTACTGATGACGAGTATCAAGTTCCCCTCAAACACACCTTAATTGCACAAACTTCTTTTGTTCCTTTAAGCACAAAATTGAGTGTATTTAAAATTAAAGGAAAAATATATACAGTTGCTCAAATTTCAAAGCTGGAAAAACACAACAAGAAGAAAGATATATGCTGCTGGGGCCAGATTTGAGGCCCCACCTTCAATTTTAGCTATATCTAATGTAAACTGAGAATCAAAGCACTTGTGTGTGAGCCAGACCAGGGTGGAGTATGCCGTGTGCTAATCTTTAATGTATACACACAGATTAAAATTGAGTTTGTGCTCTTTTTTATGGTACTTTGTTTTGTACAAAGAAACGCTGAAAACTTTTGTTTAAAGACTAATTTGAAAAATTTTTAATTACTTAAATTTCTAGATGTTTATGTGGAGGAATGGAACGGAGTGAGCCTCATGACTCAGTTTCTCCAGAGTAATGGCAATGGCTTATATCTAAATGTAAGAATAGTGAGTACATTTTACAAAATTTGACAGAGTGTACACTTACACTTTTCTACCAGTGTTTTATCCCGTGAATGAAGAATCTTTAGCTCTGGGGAAATAACTTCAGGATTTTCCTCTACATACTAGACATAAGATACCTGCATGTGCCTTTTTATAATGAATAGATGAAACATTACAGGAAATTCAAAGAATTCAAAATAACCTCAGCCAGAAAGTAATAAATATGGTGCATATTTGAACATGTAGAACATTCATTAAATGCTAATGATGATAATAATGCCTGAAAAATGACTCAAAAAAGAACAGAAAATCTCTTGTGAAAGACAGTTCTTCCAGCAAAGGAAACATTCCTTTGGTGGTCACATCAATCTGGTCTTTTGCAAAGGCACATAATACATCACGGCTGGCTGTCTCCTCAGGAACGCCTTGGGAGCAGGTTCAGAGGGGTGTTGAAGAGGTCAGGAGAGAGGTGTTAGGTTTCTGCTACACAAAGTAAAATTTTGCACAATTCTTGCCAGATTAAGGGCACTTCTGTCTAAAATTTTTGGCAGTTTCATCACATCAGGCACACCTCTAAATCCCTATTGTAAAAATAAGTGAAAACTTTTTCCCCAGCCTTGGGCAAAGAGTTTCACTAGCACTAGCACTTTCTTTGAAGAAAAGAAAGGCTCTTAAGTTCAACCAGCCCTAAAATCTGAAGAAGGCAATATTCAAGGCTGTCCCAAAGGGTTTGATGGATAATTTGCTCCTTTTTTCCTTTTTTTTTTTTTTTTAAATGTAAGCAGCTCTGTAAACCATTGTTACCAGTGGTTATGAACATTATCATACTTTATCCCTGAGTTTCAAGACAAAAAAGGTTTATTTTATGCAGCTAAACAGAAAGGGAAGGAAAATATGGGTACTACAGCTCTGAAATCCCCTTGTCGATATTTCTATTACCTGTGAAATTGACTTTTATTGCAATGTCTAGCCTGGAAAAATTCTGGAACATCTTATATTGTGCTTTTTATAGTTCTTTGAATAGAAGCAACTGGATCAAGCACCGCAATTGAAGACAGCTTCAAAACACTCTCTCTCCCTCACTCATGCTTTTGAAAATCGGCTACCATTGGCAAGAGAATGTCAATTATTTCCTCTCTGGGATGAGGCTCAGGGTAGAAGACTGTATATATATTAACAAAAAAGAATCCCAAAAATTCAAACCCAGTAAGCATCTTGCTGGGGGCATGTCTGTGGCACCTGGCTGTAACTACATCAGTGATCAGAGCTGCTCCTGCCTCTGGAGCCTCATGGCCAGCACAACTCTTAGTGTCAATGTGGAGAAAAATGTTTCTCCTGTATTACAACTGTAGGTGAGTAGGAAGTCACCACATCTTGTTATAGAATCATAGATGCTGAGTGGTTGGACTGGACCATAAAGATCATTTAGTTCCAACCCCTCCTGCGATGGGCAGGGACACCTCCCATTAGACCAGGTTGCTCAAGGCCTTACCCAACCCACTGCTTCCTTAACGTGTTCATACTGATATTGGGAGTAGAGTAGGATGAGGGACCTGAAAGTTTGTAAAGGGGGTTAGTAACAATCAAGAACATTATTAAGACATTACTGTGTGAGACCTGGGAGTTGTGATAAATTTCACAGTGCTCAGGGGGTTCCCATTTCTCTCAGTAGTTTACCAGTACAGAGTAGCAACAATTAGTCTGATTTTGGACTGTAGCACACGGGGTGGCAGCGGTAGTAGTGTTTGAGTGAACTGAAATGCTGACATATTAGCTTCTCACTCCACTCCTCCCCCACTTCATCCTCCCAGGGAATATTTTACTGGTGTGATGTGGAGAACAAGCCTATTTCCGAGTGGTCTCGATGTTGATCTTTACATTATACACGTCAGTAACTGTTTCTGATTCTCACTGTCATATCCTTACTCAGCTGAGGTTGCGTATGAATTCAACTCTGTTTTTATCCATCGACCTTCCATATTATTTGAATTTGTTTAATCAAGCATTATTTGTGTTTCTGTAATCCATAAATTATCCACATAAAGCAGTGTGCATAAACAGCAATGGATGACTGCCCTTAAATCCAGTAGACAGCTTTTTATCAGTATGACTCAGTAGTAGAGGAAATCTCCAGATAATAGTTGAATAGAAAACTAAAATCTAATTAAATCTAAAATAGTGAGTACATAGCATGTTCAACATGTTATTTGCTACACAGCCAGTATTTAAGTTTGATCCTGTGCTCCGGAAAGTTAGTGGAAATCTTTCCACTGTTTTTAATTTAATGTCTGACTATCTATTTAGAGGGCATATTTGTATTTAAAAAATAGTTTAAGGTCAGAATTATATCTCTCCTGCTCTGGATAAGTATATGCTATGTTAAACTTACCATTTCTACTGTTTTACATGTGCATTTCCTCATAGAATGCTTCATATGACAAGAAGTGAAGAAATCTATTCCAGCAGAAGCTGTGAGGGTAAAGTTCAAGGCTGTGTTTACTCACACTTGGAATTTGGCAAGATAATTGGAATAATGTCAGATACAACATAGATCAAAGTTCTGTTTTATAAAATTCCGGTCTTAGGGATAGCACATCCCAGGAGAGCAGGGTGTGCAGCAGGAGTTGTTTTAGCACCAGAAAGGATCACCAGCAGTATTGTCTATGGCATCTAGTTTCCTTTGCAGGCACTCAATCTAAACACTATCCATTCCTTATATCATATTCAAGAGCTGCAGAATTTAAGGGAAATTGAGCAGCTAGGTCTTAAGCATAAGATCACATTATATCAAATTTCATTTTATCACTTTCTGCTGGCCTTGAGCTGAGTCTAATGTTTGGTGAAAGCAGCTTTTATAAAGACGGAAAGTTTGAAGCTGGAAGCATGAAGAGTTGAGAATTCCTTGGTGCTTTGTTCCAGTTGCTAAAACCAGAGCAGCTACAGCTTCTTTCTCAATTGCACTTGGCTGACCTCAGTTATCAGACATTGTTTTTCTGTCATTGCCTTCTCGCCTATATTACATTCTTCTGCTTCATATGTTCTCCTCATACAGACACTATACCTGCTACAAACAAGGCATCTGTCAAGTTTCCTTCTGCAAGACAAATTTATTGCATGCTTCTCATCTGTCACAATCAGTGTTTTTATCCCTTAACCTTTTCCTGTGACTTTTAACTGAACTGCCTCTTTTCAGTTCTGACCACAGTATTGATTCAATTCCAGTCCTTTGGGTCTTTTGGGATTTTACTGCCATCAAGCACCTTTTTAAAACTGCTCACTTGGTTTCCTAGCCTTAAACTTGAAAAACATAAGCAAAACCCCTGACCTCTGCACACACTTTTGATGTATTAAGCCTTGTGCATGAAAGTTGGTACTATACTAAGTAGCCTTGTTGCTAAATTGTTCATCTTGCCTCAAGGCAAGGGAATAGATCACCTGAGGTTCTTTTCATCGTGTTTTACAAGATTCTTCCTTTTTTTGTGTCTAAGATTGTTGTCACACTAGCTGATCTTTTTTTTTTTTTTTGTCTCTCTGTAAGTACTGGCCCAGTGTTAACACTCTTGCAGTCTGCTGGATTTTCTGAGGAATAAGAGAGGCCACATGCAGTGAATGGCATGAAGGGAAGGGAGAAGGAGGGTTATAAATTTTCAAATTGAGACTTTTCTGGCTAAAGAAAATACAAGCAAAATTCTTCTTGAATCAGAACAATTACTGTACTGGAATTATCTGTCCTTTTATTATTTATCTGGATTTCAGCAGTTTCTTGACTATAACATTTGGATGAATATATCGTCTGGACGCATTTTAATTGTATATTTGGGTTTTTAACATATCCTTATTAAAATGGGAGAAACTGATAAAATCTACTGCTCTCAGTTGCTTATTCAGGTTTTCTGACAATAGAGAGGTCTGCTTAAGAGACAGTTGCAGAAGCTGAGACTTGCATTAGAAACTAAAAAGTTGGGACTAACTACTCTTTACTTTGACGCGATTTCTGGTTTTTTTGTTGTTGTTTTTTTTTTTCTCTCTGCTGCCAGGCAGTACAGCCATGTTCTAATCCTTTGCCATGACATGGTAGATGAATTTTACTTAAAACTAGCCAGCTTTCCATGTGCCCTATCCCAAAGAGAAACATTGGGCTGATGCAGAGTCTACTGACTGCTACTTTAGCTATGCTTTGCACCCTAAATACCCACTGCAGCAATCACCTATACTGGTGTAAAGAGGGAGTAACTTCATTACAGCAAACAGAAATTCTGCTGGTTTACATCAGTTCAATTTAGAACATAATTCAGCTCATCACTGATTTGCCTTTAAGTGTTGCCTTTTACATGTGACAAATGTTCCAAATTATTCTTCTATAAATGAAGATTGCTCTTATACTGCCAGCAAGCTATTTTCTTTCTGCCACTTCTAGTGTGCCAAGGGAACAGTGGGAGAGAGATATTCTCATGGCAGCAAACATTTTTGAAATTTAATATCTCCATAATTGCATGGTCTACAGGAAAGGAAAAAGAAAATGTTCATAGCCATACTCTAAATATCATGTCAGCAGTCTCCATCAGTGTCTAACAGATTAAACATATGCTATTTTGGGATCACAGGATTGTTCTTATATTTTAAAAGTTTACTGGTTCAATTTGCTTATTTAACAGCAACAACTTCTTTTTAAAAAATTATTTTTGTATCCAGCTTTTATTCTTTTTTGCTTTTAGATTCAAGACACTTATAGGAAAATTTTTTTTCTGAGAATTTGCAGGTAGGTGCATAATATATACTAGGAAATCCACATGTGTTGACTAATTATGTTTACTGTGTGTAAGTGAGGGAAATTAAAGCTGTATAGAGGTTGCAAAGCTAGCACAGCATGTACTATTAGCAGAAACTCATTTTTCTGGGAAACAGAAATATGCAGTCGCTTACATGCACATTAGCAATTGCAAATGTTTGCAAGGGAGAAGTTTATAGAGAAGAAAAAGTGTATAGAAAGTGTCTATACCTGCCTGTGCATTAATATGTTCAGATCATTTCTTCATGTGGTGCAATTTAGATTTCTTCTAGTTTCATCCTTATAATAAGATTAAAAATAAAACTCTAAATCAAGGAAATTTTTTATCCTGGTCTCTTTTTTTTTAGTTAATATAAAATTTAATTTTTTTAGATGTTATGGAAGTCTGGTGTTAAAAAACGCCATATACACATCCCTTTAATGTAAAGCAGTTACATGATTAGAAATATATAGCCTGTTTTTCTTAGTAACTCTGTAAGTCAAAGACTGTACCTCCATATAACTTTATAAAAGGAATGTAAGGCAAAGAAAGTAACTACTAGCTAAAAATAAATTGGACTTGCAATGCAGTCCAACATTGAAAGCTGTTGATGCATTTCATGAAGCTACTGAAAGTCCCTCAGAAGGCTTTCTGGAAGTAGCCAGAGATCACTTCTGTTAGGCATTAAGCGGGAAGTGCCTCAGTTTGCTGCCAAACTTCATTGCACTTCTGTCCAAAGTGTTGGGCCATGAGGCTGCTTCTACCTTTGCTCTCATCTTACACTGCTCTAAGAACTGTCCATTTTGTGCAGCATGAGAAAGCTCCTTTTCATGTTTTCTGCTTTTGTAGCCGAGAAGACACAAAAATCCTGTGAATTCACTCCCCTACCCCCTCGTCTCCCCCTTCTCTTTTCCTGCCTCCACCCTCTTCCCCTGTATAGGTCTTTGGACTTTGATTTTATAAGCTCTATGATTTTAATTTTTCCATGATATTTTTATACCTTCCTACAGAAAGGCAGCACAGGGTGCATTTTGTCCCCAAAAATGTCTGTTGAAATAGTAGTTCATATGATTGACTAAGAAGGTATGCCACCGCTGGAAAAAATAAATCAGAAGCCTTAGTTTGCAGCTGGAGAAAAAAAAATGTTTGGAAGCAAACTGCTTTTCTGAGACAAAATCAAAGGCAGTGTTGAGGCAGCCAGATTGGAATAGCACAGAGACCCTGATCCTAGTACGAGTCCTGCATCCTGAGAACCTTTGGTACTTGAACCCTGTCCTCTATTGAAATTTGGATTTAAGCAGAATACTCCTTGCTGGCTCATCACTTCCAAGAGATTCATTCCCTGTGATAACAGGCCTCACCTGTTCTTGCACTAGCCTCTCATTCATTATCTGCTTTGCTAGGCTCTTGTTTTGAACACATTTAGGTATCGCTTCGTGATCGGTCTGGGTGACTGACTGTTCAAAGGACACTTGCTTTTGGGGATATTGCAGGGAGTGTGACCCAGTGTGCTCTCTGTGCTTATATTAGGACAGCCCAGGGCTGTGCACTGTGCACAGATGTCCTGGCCTTGCCCTCTCCCAGTAATATTTTCTGCAAGGAATGACACTTGAAGTGAGTTATGAACTATTTTCCCCCAAAAACATACTATTTTTGGTATTTACAGGAAAGCCCTATGAAGAGTGGCTGAGGCAGCTGTGGCTGTTTAGCCTGGAGAAAAGGAGGCTCAGGGGGGACCTTATCATTCTCTATGACCACCTGAGAGGTGGCTGTAGCCAGGTGGGGGTCAGACTCTTCTCCCAGGAGACCAGTGACAGGATGAGAGGACACAGCCTCAAGCTGCACCAGGGGAAGTTTAGGCTAGATATTAGAAACAAATTCTTCACAGAAAGAGTGGTTCAGCATTGGAATGGGCTGCTCAGAGAGGTGGTTGAGTCACTCTCCCTGGAGGTGTTTAAAAAAAGACTTGATGAGGCACTCAGTGCTCTGGTGTTGTTCATAAGGTAATGCTAGGTCAAAGGCTGGACTCGATGATCTCAAAGGTCTTTTCCAATCTAGTTTATTCTGTGATTCTGTGATTCTGTGATTCTGTGGTTGTTTAAAGGTGTCTTGGTTTGGAATGGGTTAAGCCTTTATATTATGTACCACATTCTGGTGTGAGTTAAATTAGTATCAATCCAAAATGACATGATTACTCCACATATCAGGATGATTCACTAAGGCTGAGGAAGATTCTGTTCCACAAATTAAAAAACAGATTTAAAGAAGAACAGATTTAAAAGGCTAAGGCTTTGTTGATGTTGTTAGTGGCTATATTAGTACAAACATTTCATAGAAAAATGAGAAAGCTAATGCTAATTGTTTAAGAATGCCACATACCATACTTTTCCAAATGCTCTTTTTGACCTTTAGCACTGATTTTTTTCCTTGCTTGCCAGTTAGCATTCTTAAATGATTGTGAAGTAGAGGTCCTGGAGAATTCAGGGTTCATACCCAGCAGCAATACTATTGTCTTCTAATGTACCTAGAAAGGCTGGAGCAAAGACCCAAAAATGAGTCAGGGCAGGACGTAGCTGGGAGTGATGCTCAGGACAGGCAGCAACAGTATTTTCCCCACCAAATGATACAGACCAATGATAATCTGAAGCTATTGGCTTTTAAGGCTTTTAGCAGCCTTCTTTAGCCCTCAGGTGAACCCTTCTCTAATCATTCAGTCTTCTTCAGTCTAAGATGCTCAAAACTGTGGTGAAACATTTGTTTCACATGTACTGTACTCCACAGTATCATAGAATCATTTAAGTTGGAAAAGACCTCCAAGACCACTGAGTCCATCGTTTGACCAATCACCACCTTGTCAACTGAACCACAGCACTAAGTGCCATGTCCAGCTGTTTCTTGAACACTTCCAGGGCTGGTGACTCTCCCACCTCACTGGGCAGCCTGTTCCAATGCTTGGAACTAACTTCACCCTTTCCATGAAGAAATCTTTCTGAATTCCTTCTTAGCTTGAACCTCCCCTGGCACAACTCGAGGCTGTGTCCTCTTGTCCCATCATCAGTTGCCTGAAAGAAAAGCGCAACCCCTTTCAGGCAGTTGTAGAGAGGGAAAAGATCTCCCCTGAGCCTCCTTTTCTTCAGTCTCTAAACAACCCCAGCTCCCTCAGCCACTCTTCATGTGACTCACTCTCTAAATCCTTCACGGGCTCCATTGCCCTTCTCTGGACACACCCCAGCACCTCAATGTCCTTCCTGAAATGAGGCGCCCAGAACTGGACGCAGACTACCCGAGGTGTGGCCTCACCAGTGCTGAGTACGTGGGGGCAGTCACTGCCCTGGTCCTGCTGGCACCCTATTTTATAGAAGCCAGGATACCATTGACCTTCTTGGCCATCTGGGCACACACTGGCTCACGCTCAGCTGCTCTCAACCAGCACCCCCGGGTCCTTTTCCCCCAGGCAGCTTTTTAGCCATTCTGTCCCAAGCCTGTACCACTGCCTAGGGCTAGGGTTGTTGTGGGCAAAGTGTAGGACTTGACACTTGGCCTTGTTGACCTCATACAATTGGCCTCAGCCCATCAATCCAGCCAGTTCAGATCCCTCTGCAGAGCCTTCCTACTCTCCTGCAGATCAACACTGCCACTTAATTTAGTGTTGTCTGCAAACTTACTGGCAGTGCACTCGACGTCCTCATCCAGATCATCAATAAATATATGTAACAGGACTGGCCCACTACTGAGTCCTGGCAAACCCTGCTAGAGACTGGCCACCAACTGCAGAAGGCACCATTTACCACCACTCTCTGGGCCCAGCCATCCAGCCAGTTCTCAACTCAGCTAAGAGTGCACCTGTCATTCATAGTCATATATCAACTGGTGTTTAATGAATATTGTGCTAAAATTAATTCAACTAATTGCCTATGGTAATTACAGGTAAAAACAGGATTCATATATGACTAGCACTAGAAAATCTTTTATGCCATATGCCTCTGCCATAGTTCCTGTACACACTCATAATTTCATGTCTAAAAATAGTATATTTGCAAAGGCATAATCTTTTAATTTAATGCGGAAAATGTTCAATGGTCTCAGCTTCTCTAAAGAGTAAGATCTTCCATTAAACTTTTGGTTAATTTTTAGTCAATTGCCTTGCTAGCGGTATGCCATTTCCTTCATTTCTGCATCCAATTCAAGTAGTTGATGTTGGCCTATGGAACCTACTCCTTCCCGAATGTGCACCTCTTTCTTCACGCATTACTATGTTTGAGTCTTCTCAAGGAAAATCAGAGGGACTTGAGCAGTCTCAAAAAAAGATCCTCAGCTGTGTAATATTTTTAGCCTTTGTTTTGACAGACCATGAATCAGGGAACCTTAAAGGAAGGGTATGTCATTTGTTGCAGTCTTCTCTGAACACAACAGTGGGTGGAACAGCATTTTTGGAAAACCAGAGTCTATATGATTTATTAAGTTTTGAAAAGTGTGCATCTGTTCAAGGTCCACACCTTAAACACATTTTGTTAATAATAAAATGTCTTCTCAAGTAAGATGCTTCTTTAAGGAGTACAGTACACTGTGTGCCTTGACTTCCATCTTTTTCTAGGACTCTGAAACTTTAGCTCACCTAAAAATGCCCCCAAATTCACATTCTATTTGGAGATAAATTTATTGAGGTTACAAAAATTACTAGAATAGTTTACTTACTTCACATAAATTCAAATACACCAAAATGCAATAAGAAAACGTTCTTAACTTCAGATGGGGATCCAAGAAGGGATTCTCTGTAGCTACTTTGTCACTTTGTTGGTGGTTTTCTCCACCATGTATACAAATGAAGTAACAAATTCTAATTCACTGTACTAATACTATAAAGAAAATGTATTAATTGCCCTGTCAGAGACAAGATATCTTCAAGATCCAGAGGATATATTTAACTTGAGACTTTTGTTGATCTCAAATTTGTTAGAAATTCATGAGCACTTCTTAAATTCAGCCTTCAGTGAAAACTTTGATTCTACAGGGGTTTTTTTTCCCACAAAACTTAGCTAAGTATCATTAAAAGCCTCTTCTTAAAAAAAGAAGAAACAGAAGATTAAGAAAAAGGAGAACATCAGGAAAAACTTTTTCACTTTAGGTATGACTGAGTGCTGACACACCATTCTCAGAGAGGCTGAATAGTCTTCATCCTTGGTCCTGGGCAACTGGTTGTAGGAAGCCCTGCTTGAGCAGGGAGTATTGGACAAGATGATGCTTAGGGGTCCCTTTCAACTTTTCTTTTATGAGTGTATTTGAGTAAGCAGAGATTTTTCGTACTTTATTTTGAAAAGCTTCTAAATTGAAAGATTAATAAATTAACTTTTGCCACAGTTTTACTAAAGTAAAAGCTCATCTTGTGAGACAATCGGGTCAGCTAGCTGTACCTATCATCACTTTCAACTAAGAGTCCAGAAAAATGCTGGTGGAGGCCACACAGAGGTTTGTATTTGTGTTTTGTTTGCACTAACATATCCCAGGCAGCCCAGAAAATACCATATGGAATGCATGGGGAGAAGGGAGTAGCTAGTCTTCTGAGATGAATCTTCATGAAATTACATTTCTTGGAAGAATACCAGGGAATGCTGCAAATAAAGCAGAGCATATGTATAAAGATAATGTTGTCTAGACCACTACGGATTAGGTGTTCCTTCTTCTTTTTTCAAAGCAATGCTGTCTTCTCTGAAAGATGAAGCTCAGTCCCCTGTATGTAGTTAGTGGCTGTAAAGAAAACAACTTCCCATGGCATTTATTAGTTGAGCTCTGTTTTTAAAAACAAAAGCAGACTGAGCGTGCCAGATCCTAATGCTATGAGAGCTCATGCTCATTTCTGGGTGCTTGACTTCCCTCGGGCCTCATGTGCATATAACCTGACACCACTGGTTTGCAGCACTCTTCATTCTGTTAGCTTGATGAAGGAGTGTTTTTCATAGTTAATTGTAATTAACTGGTCAAAATAAAAATAACTTCAGAGGAAGTTCTTTTACTTTGTAGTGATACAGCACATTTGTGCATTCTCTACACAAATGCACAGATCCACCCAATCGAGTCACTGAGGCTCAGAGAGAGGATACAGGTGTCATTCTTAAAAGCACAGTCTGTACATAATGCTGATTGAGTGCAGTTTGCTATTTTTTTCACATCTCAGATTAAGAGCATCATTAGCTCTTGCTTGTACTTAGTGTTGAATTTTCTGACTCTATTCTCTCCTTTTTTTTCTCTCCCCCCCCNGTTAGCTACTGTAGCTTTCTTCTGATATTTTCCTGATTTTCCATAGGTGGCACTACTGCAACTCACCAGTGTTTATCAGCTGTACCACGAAAACTTAAATAACTATTCCCAAAATATTTCCATAACAAACAAATAAAAAAAGCCCCAGAAAAAAAAACCAAACAACATAGGGTCTAGAGCTATTTAATGAAAGTACCATCTGAGAATTGCCACCCCAAATGATTTGGAAATGAGAAATAACCAATTTCTAAGCAAGGGTAGAAATTCTTAATTAAGAATTTTCAGTAATTAATGCAGCACATTAAATGCTGCACATAATTAATGCAGCAATAAACATACTTCCATCATTCTTTCCCAGAGCCTCCAGCTTGGTGCTTTTAGTAAAATTAGTCAATGCCTTTTTTTTCCCTACTGTTAACACAGAAACTCAGACCTTTTAATTCTGTCACTGCTATGCTAAAAAGAGCAGTTTGTTGAAAGCAGTCATTAGGGCAGACACAAAGTGACTTTATAGCAGAAAATTATTAACTAATTAAGTCAGCCCCTTAATAAATGTGCACAGTGGGGTTTGCAAGATATGCTCTGTTTGGTTGGTGAAGCATCTAAATCCATTCCAGTTAAAAAGTACTGTTGTCCAAAGACTTGGTCTACCAGATTCGGCTTGCGTGTGCAATGTAAGCAAAATGATTGTTAAGAGCTGGAACAACCTTAATGTGTCAAGACTGAGATCAAATTCAGAACTACTCACTAGTAGTTCTGAACTAGGCATCTACATATGAGTGAACATGCAATCATATAAGATTCAGAATTTTGAACAAGAGAATAATTAGGAAAAGATGATTGTAGAACAGATTTGTAGCTATAGAGAGCTGCGGTTCTAAAATAGATGATTAATTCTGTGAAATTGCATTAAAAATGCTTGTATTGAGAATTTTCCTCTGTGCACAGTTCAAGAGAGCTGCTAATTATTTAGGAGTTGAGACCTAGATAAATTATCACATCATAAATCTACATAACGTTATTATTAACTGTAAATTTTTTGTGAAGTAAATGAAAGCAAGTTGGTTGAAACTTTTAGTAGCTGAATGACACTTTCAGCTTACATGGATATTTAACAACTTGATCTCTACTGGGACTTGGAACATGAAGGTGGAATTATTAATTTTGTTTTATAGTACTTGAAAGTAACTTACTCAATTAACTTGTAGGCTTAACATGTTGAGAATGGAAAATACTCAGCTCATTCTTAGAGAATGCAGAATAGCAAACTGGCCAGATGCTTGGAGGCCCTGGATTCTATAATTTTCCTATCCCGTATTTTTCCCTCCCTCATGCTACACATACCACATCATTACACATTTTTTTTCACAGCTTCCTTTTGCAGTGCACATACGTCTTTATCAGTGGGTCCACACTCAACATGGTGGAAATAAAGTTTCTGAGTAAGAGATTGCTGTGGATTTTTTCAGTAGTTGTACACTGCCTCTGATTTATCTACAACTAAATAGTTGAGGAGTTATTTTTGTTTTGGTTTGGTTTTTTTTTTCACCTGGTCTTTTCTTTTAAAAAATTTGTGACTAGATTCTCCTAGAAATCAACAGTGAGGCACAGAGAACAATTCAACGTGTGTGACAAGAGATCTCTCAACCATGGAGGCAGGGTAAATCATGTCCTGAGGTGCTAACCTCTCTCCTGACTACAGGGTAACGCTTGAGAACTACCTCTAACAAGTCATCACAACTTTGGGCAGACACAGCTGTTTAGGTCAATCCTATATATTAGGTATCAGGTCAGAACTTGCCCCTTGCAGCAGGTAGGCTCTGACAGACCTCAGCTTCCTTCTCAAGAATATGATCTTATGGAAATATCAAAACAGTACTCTGGAGTAACAGAAACAAAGAGAGAAGTGCGTCAGCAGTTTTGAGTACTCAGCAGTGGAAATGAGAACAAGGTAAAGAATGTCATCATGCTACATGCTAAGTTTACAGTTCCTTTGCATCCTGAACTTGGTGGGAGGTTTCAGTGTCCTCATCAAAGCAGATATGATAGAGTGGGGAATGCTGTTAATAGGGTCACAAGGTTGCACAGACAAGCAGTGGAAACTCCCCTGCTGGAGGTACTAAAATGACAGCTGGAGCCTAACACTGAAGGTGGCTCTCTTGAGCAGGATTTTGGACCCAAAGACATCTAAAAGTCACCTGCAACTTGAATTATTCTATGATGAAAGGTAAGGGATAGCATCTGTATGAGGACAAAAAAGGTAAGTTTAGTCTTTTCAACTAGAAATTTGGGAGATAGTGTCATTTTAAAAATCACAGATAGCTTTACAGAGGGTGGATGGATGGACAACTGTTTCCCTTTTCCACTCAAAAGGGGTAGATCTGAAACTACGTGTATGCTGCCAATCTAAAATGAACAGCAGGAGACAGGTCTTCGTGAAGCGGACAACAGACCTGTGAAACTCTGCTAAATCACACAGTGATTGTCAAAAACTTAGCTCAGGGAGACACAGAATACATATTTGAGAGATATATCCAGTGACAGTTCCTAAATATGCATGATTACATTTGGTTAAAGAAGCCAATGATCTGGCCATCACTGGAAGCCTGGAAAGTATGAGAGGGAACTGGCATATATGGTTGGCTTGTTCTTACTCTTGCTTGCTTGCTGATGGCCACTGTCAGAGACAGGACCGTGGGCTGAACTACCCTTGGTTTAAAGCAAAACTGACATTCTTCCATTATTTTAGACCAACAGTAAGGAGTCCTTGATTTTTAGCCCTTTCTGGCAAAATGACATTTTTCTCTAACGGCTGGCACCGGCACTAAAATATACGTTGGTCGACCTCTTGGCTAATTTGAAATGGGAATCCATAGTAAACTTTTATGTTTAAGGGTACATATACCCCCAAATTTCTGTAGTATATAATACATATTTAAGTCTTTTGACTTATATGACTTTTATACTTAATACCTATAGAACTTGAAATAACTCTAATTTTTGTCCTTAGCTTTAGAATCTGTCACTCACTATCTCTCTTAAAAAATAGAAATATACATAAATTTTTGCTAGATTCCTTCCAAAGTAATAGCAGTTTCAGAATAGTTTGTTCAAAAATAAATTCACAATTAAGTATAAGAAGCGACTGTGGATTTCTTAAGTTATCCAGGGGCATTCCTCATACTTATCTACAGTTGCAGTTTGGCTGGACATAAAAGACACATGGATGCCTTTGAATATTCCATGCCTGAATTAGAGGGTTTCCCTGGTGTGTCATTTTTGCTTTTTTTTTTTAATATAGTGATAAAAATGTGTCAGGTGGTATACAAAGCAGTGAGTCTGAGCATTGTAAAGCATATTATGTTGATTGTCCTGGCATAAATTTGTTTCAGCCTTAGGCTAATTCAGGAGGCAAATTTTTCTTCTTCATGGGCAACATTTGGGGCTAGGATGTAGCATCAAGGTTGCAGCTATCTGGCACTCCAAAGCAGCTTTGGGGAAAATAATTTTCATTGAAAAATAAATCAGTCTAGTATGTTGTATCTCAATAAATTATTGAAAAGATGCTACTGAAAGAGGAAAGCAAAAATGTGTGATGTTTTGCTTACACTGATTTAGAAAGTGAGGTAAAACACTGGAATTACTCTCAAAAGCCTTTTCAGGAGTTTGGAGATTTGGGTTTATAATTAGATTTAACACTTGTTCTAAAATGTCCTGTATCACAAGACAAAATGCATAAATATAGCATTTTATGTTCATGATCCAAATGTTGGCAACGGGCTTACTAGGTTATAAAGCACCTGTACAGAAAAGCAGGTGAGATCAGGCACAGAAGAATTCTCCTGCAGGCTACATCTGGAGGAGGTGACTGTGTGAGACAAGATGATAAGAACACTGAAGAACACATGACATTTTCACCTACATTATGAAAACCACTCTTTGGAACGTTGTGGGATTTCTGGACATGATTAGTAGACATCTCTCAGAACATTTTGTTCAAATTACTTCTAGTCAGACAGTAATTGTATTTAGCAGCAGAACAGGAGATTAAGGGGTTTGGAATGATCAGACAATAAAACCAAAATTATGTAACATTTTATTTTGATTAATATTGTCATAAAATAACTCCTTTATCTCCTCGCCATTTATTGTTATAGTATAAAAGTATTTCCAGAACAATATATTTTCTAACCTTCATTAAACATATACCTCTGGGTTTTCAGAAAATAGAAGTAAAACCATTGAAGTGAAATAATTCTTAGAAAAGCTATACCTTTCTTGCTGTCTCCCAAACATCAGATTTTAATCTACTGAATTCTGTCTAGTTCTTAAAATAGAAGAGTGGATGGGAATAAAACTGTTACAGAAGCAGGGAGCCAGAGAGACACTTCAACCTCTCCCTCTGGCTCTTGCACAGCCCGTGGACACCATGGGGAAACTGCTGGTTACTGGGGCACGCAGACAATGGGGTGTTGTTATTCAGGCTGTTTCTTGGTTCCTTGTGCTCACAATGCATCTAAGCCTTGCAGTTTCTTTCTCCTTATCTTTTCAAAGATATGGTTCTTCCATAAGCTTTCCTCCCCTCAAATTAAATCTTCATTTCCCACCTAAATTAAAACAATACCTTTTTTTCGCCCATCTAGACAAATGGAATTTTTTCTTATTAATGCTGCTCCAAGACAACTACTGCAAATTCACATTTTCTTAAACTGTTGAAAGTTCTCTCTCTTTTTGAATCCCTTTACTGGTTTCTGTTTCAGCATTCTAATTGACGTAGCTTGTGCATCTTCCCTTTTCAGGCCCTTCATGGCCAATCTCCATTTTTGATGTCATTTTTGACACTGTCAAAATGACCTTTTGTCATTTTTGATTCATTGCTGGAAAGATCTATTCCTGATTCTAATGAGCCCTGGCCTCATCACCTGTTAGGTTTATTTCCAATAGTATGTTAATTCTTCCTGTTTTTTCACGTTAGTGCTTTTCTATGGAAGGACCTCCCTAAAAGCCAACTCATTGCTTTCCTGTAGTGTCTCCTTGGGATTCTCTTTTGTGTTAATACCTGCAGAAAACCTGACACCTCCTCAGCCAACAGGTTGATTAATATAATTTTGTTCTCTTAAGCTCTCCTATATCTAATTTATCTTTCTTTGCAATGTTAAATATTACCTATGTTTCTTTGGCATGGCGTTTTTCTTGTTCTGTTCCTGGTTAACTGGCTATGATCAAGACTAAAATTTTAAAAGAAGACAGAAATAAGCAAGAAAATTATAAACCAAAATGAATTAAATACTATACACATACATTCTCTTTTTCACATAGGAATTATCAGCTTTTATACAAGTCTTGGAAGTTTCATTTTGAACAGGGCATGAGAAAATTTCAATGCTGAGGATATCACCAGAAATATCAGCTTTTCAGACTTGAAAAGGAAGGTTTGAAAAACTACTATTTAAATTATTTCCATTTGCAAGTGCAAACAGTGTCACATCTTATCAAACAGAAGCAGGAGAAGTGCAAAAAACTAATAATCAAATTAAAAGAATAGTTCTATGCAGGTGTGAGAATGCCCTCATTTTAATCATATGGTTTTAGTTTTTCAGTTTCCTTATCACTAAAGGAGCCAGATAAATCACAATTATGTTTATTTACTGCTGGCACTTCTGTCATGTGTAATAACCATTTCCCAAAGAGCAGACGAATGTGTGGGCAGATCAAATACAAAGCCAATGCACCTGAGTGCCCTAATATTCAACTTCATAAGCATAATACAGTCCAGGTTTCACCATGATGTAATTTGACAGCATCATTAGAGAGCCAAAGAAAAGAAACTATATGTCAGCTGATACTCTTAGGTCAGAGTACATTCAGGAAAAATTCTTCAAATCCAGATCAGTACTGCAAAATGCATTCATTATTCGTAACATGTCAAGTAAGTATTTGCTTTGCGTCACTACACATATTAAATGTAGATCCACACACTATCAGCTTCCTTCCATTTGTCACTGGCAGTCATGAGATATAACTTTATGATTACATTAATTTTACTTATTTGTGCTGTTGCTCTTTGAAAATGATCACCTGGACTAAGTGCAGTCATGTGTTTTGGTCAAAAATATCCATGGGTACAGCCCCTCCCTCCCAGTCTCACATCTGTTTCTCTAGATTTCTCTGGGTCCTTGCATGTTGGATACATAAGGTCACTTTGCCAGTGTGCCATGCTCCCTGCCATGGGAGAGCTGCTTCCATGCTCAGCCCAGGCAAAGAGGGCATCCCTTTTGCACAGGGAAAGCAGCACTAATTAGGTACTTAAGGAAGATCTTTGAAAAAAATGTAGGCATCTGTGGGCTTTAGGCACCTCAGGAAGCTAGAGAGGGTGTTTGTTTCTTTATCTTGGAGTTAAGAACATCGATGATAACTTGGATGCTTACATACTTCTTTTGGATCTTATCCTTGAACATATTACAAAGGCCCGAAATTTGTTTAATCATCTTTTATTCTCTAGTTTCATAATATTTCCAAACAATTTTCCATTACCCTGTTCTGTGAAGCTCATCCCAAAAATATTTATCTTGGCTGACAGCAAAATGAAGCATTGTAGCTGACATCTGTCACAGATTAGTGGATTGAAAAATTACAAGAAACAAATTTGGTTATCTGTGACTAGTACCATTTGAGATGTCTTTTCTGTTCTTTGTGACACCAGCTCACTTGTGCCTAAGGCTTTTCAGCTAAGTAGCAACTACCAGGAGCCTTCACATGGCTGTAATGTTGTCTAAAATGACCACAAGTCAAATATGCTAATCACATCTATCAACCAGTTATTGCGGGACAAAATTTCTTTCCTTTCTAAGCAAAAAATATTTGTGCATGATACGTTCATTGTCTTAATCACATGGCAATCTCTGAAGAGGTCAGAGCAACTTGTGCTGAGCATTAATGAAAACACAAAAAGCATCCACTCCACAGTATCTGTTTAAAAGCAGGAACATGAATAGTTTATTGACCTCAATGAGGGTTTTTAGGTTCGTAAAGACATTCAAACTCACACTGATGTCTGAATAAGAGAACATGCATGTAAAATATCAGAGAACCCTGGTTTGCTCCTTTTCTTGTGCTATTCCTAAGAGAAAAAAATGCATTGCAAATTGCTGTGTTATGGCTTTTTATTTGTGTTTGGCGTCTCTTAATTTCTATTTCATAGTTCCTAGAGAAAAAAAAATCTTAAAAGAACTCCTTTCATATTCTCTTTTATAGAAACTCCATGGATTGCTACTGGAAAATCGGTTCACTACTCTTATAGACCTATAAAATCCTTCATTAATCTTTCCCAGTGTGGTAAAGCATGTATTTTTCAGTAAAGTAAGCAAATATAATATGGGACACACATAGGGATCAGAGCTGTTGAGTTAGAAGCTGCTGGACTGACTTTAAGTATGATTTAAGACCCTTGAAGAAAGGAAAAGCTGAAGAGGGGGCAAACATTAAAATATGATTCAACAAGAAAGCACAGCCCAGAATGGAACATACGAAATGAAGGTACTCAGAGAGGGTAGAAAAAGTTAAGACAAAAAAAAAAATTACAAGGGGAAAAAAATCAGAACAGCATTAAATCTGAGGTAACATTTGACTGAAATTTTTGTTTTGAAATCAAAAAAGACCTCTCCTGACTTGTGTTCTTTGACTTTGTCATGGTAGCAGTTGCAAGAAAAGAGGTGTGACTGGAATTGCTTTGAGAAGTATTTCACTTCAATTTTGATAAAGAACAAAAATGTGTGTGCTAAATATATTGAAATTTTGTATAGCTCCTGTGTTTACACATATACTTGCATCATCCTAATTTGATGCTAGATACCACTGATAGACATTCAGGATGGAATTAGTTGAATATAACTTTAGCCATTTGAAAATAAATATCTACCCCAAGCTACTTGTGTAGACTGTCGATACTATCAGTGCATTAGACAAATAACTCCAGAGTATGATTCATCCTGTCCTGAGTCTGATGCCTAAGATAACTGAGATCAGTTACCATTTGGAGGTGTCACTCTTTATCTCTTGAATATAAGTAGTGTAAGCATTCACTTTTAGACAACTAAGTCAAGAGATAAATTTCACTTTCTCAGTCTACATTACCTGACATTAAAATGCTCATCTTTTCCTGAGTGAAAGATGTGTGGTTGTCAATACCTGTTCAGCCTTTGTTATAGTCACAGAGAAAATACAATGTATTTTAACTGTTATTTTTGTGAATAGTTCATTAACAGCAAGAAAAAGCAATGTTGGGAAATTATTCAGCTTTCCAATGAAGCCACAATCTTAGAGGAACTTCCACAGTGTCTTCAGACAATTTGAACAAGTAGGATCAGAATCCAATTTTATAATTTTTTATTCACATATATTCTATGCAAGAATCTTATTCTAAGAAAACCATTACCCCTTTTTTCTTGGCCTCTAAAATACAGCTCCCTGTTAGGTGCTGCATGACACATCACACCTGTTACTGTGACATGCTCAGTGAGAAAGGACATGAAGTTCCGTTGCTTTTTCCTCTCTGCTTTCTGTTATTTAATTTTATTTTCAAATTATTATTGTTATTGTTGTTGTTCTTTTTTTTTCACATAGAAAATAACAGCGCCAAACATTGCTGATGATGTTGAATATATAACCTGTGGTAAGAGCATGGATGTCAGCTTTATTGTTCCATTTTATTGTTCCATTATTTTCTTCTTTCTTGCACAAATCCCAGTACTGTCTCTCAAGGTGACTAAAATACCATTGTCCTGAATGGACATGCCTGAGGTTAGTCACTGTAGTTTTCTTCTGATATTTTCCTGATTTTCCATAGGTGGCACTACTGCAACTCACCAGTGTTTATCAGCTGTACCACAAAAACTTAAATAACTATTCCCAAAATTTTTCCATAACAAACAAATAAAAAAACCCCAGAAAACATACCATAGGGTCTAGAACTATTTAATGAAAGTACCATGATCCATTAGTGTTAGTTGTTCACTCTGTGGAATTTTAATTGTTCGAACAATGAAAATGGATTAAATGGGCTCACTTTTATCCCAGCATTTCATTACTTAATATCATCCCAAGAACAAGTTAGCATGGTATCCTTTAGCTCCTACTGTGCCAATGCTACTGTACTGGAAGATGATTGAGGTCCTGGGCACTTGTTACATTTATAGAAACTTTGGTATTCTGGTAGCTCTTAAAGGATAGATGTCTACCCAGCCTTAAAGAGGGACTCTCACCCAGAAGTTCGGTGACAAAATGACACACTGTTCTACAGTGTGACAGGTCTACAGCCTCCTTTTATACCCTGACATGCTTTGTCCTGCACTGCAGAGAGACATTTATTTGTTCATGCTATCTGAGAATTGCCTTCTCAAATGCCTAATAAACAGGCATTTTTAATATTTTAATTTTTAATAATAAACATTCCAGTTCTTACTGCCAGACCACAAGTCCTTTTTCACAGATCAGTTCAAAATTCACTGGCATAAAGAACTATATCCCTTTTCTAAGCTTTGGTTTTGGGATGAATATGCAGATTTTTGGCAGAACAGGTTCTGAATGAAAGAGGAGGAAGGTTATTGGTACTAGAGGATTCTTCTTCCCTCCACAACCAGCATATTCCATCTCTTGCACACCTGCTATCCTACAGCAGTGGTTAGGATCCTTGCTGTAGGAGTTCCATCTTTATATATACAGGAAGAGAGTAAAACCATGCCTTCTACATACAATGCTTTGGCTTTTTGGGAGTGTGTTTTAAATTTTTTTTTCATTGGTTTGACTTTTTTTTTTTAAACCCATGGCATTATATAAAAGAGAATGATTTTAAAATAGAGTAACAGCCACTGTTGTAGCTATTTCAAGTAGCTTCTAGGCATTTGTGATGTGTGCAATGGAGTTGAGCCCTTATAGTTCTTAAGTTTCTTACGAATTTAGACAAAGAAACATCTATTACTTTAATTCTGGTCAAGTTGATTCAGGCACTGATGCACCTTGACACTCTTCCACACTTCCTCTGGAGAATGTGATGTACCTAGGGAGTTTTAGAGTCAGCTCCTGTAGTTTGACTGCCCACAAGTTTGTGTAGCAGCAGGAGCAAAGACTTTCAGGGATAGAATCTTGGATTTACATCCCATGGTAGGCCTGAGAAGCCCTTGAACAACACTGAAACTCATGATACCGACGGTGTTTGCAGAGACCTGGGACATCAATTATGCTTTCTTAAGTCCTTCTTCCGTTCTGTTACAGGATTCCAAGATAGTTGACCTGAATCTGTAGCTGCCTTTATATCTAACAATAAATTATAAACACAAACATTTCCTGGAATTTTTTTGAAGAATCATGGGAGGACCACAAGTTGCTCCAAAGCCTGCAATTCAAGTAATCAGAGGATGCTGAAAAAAATTTCCAGATATGTGTGGTTAATATTCATCATTATGTGCATTTTTTCCAACATGACTAAAAAGCTTTTAGGCCAGTCTTGCATTCCTGCTCACCTAATTCAAACGATGACCCAGTGCAATCGGTCACGGTGAACGAAGTGTGCTTTGTAAGCAGTAAACACTTTTAATTTTCTTAGCCCAGTCAAGATCCACTTGTCATTTATCTGCTGAGAAACATGGCATTCCCCTTCCTGATTTCTTTCTGCTGGCTGCCTCTGTTTTGCAAATCACGTCTCAAAGTACTCTCTGACAAACACAGCATTATCTGTGGCACTGCCAATGTGATCTGTGATAATTTTTAGTTTTGTGTTTCTTTCCTAAAGACATAACTGCAGAAAGATGAATACATAATGCTGTAGTTTTCTTTAGAACAATGGTATGTACTATTTGATACTGCATGGCAGAATGAAAATGGCTGCCTGGGAAAAATGGTCTGAAGTTGCCAGTAAGGATGAGGCACCAGGTGGAGCCAAAGGAGAAGCACAGCTGAGTGAGAGAGGACAGTGGGGGCCAGGGCCTTCCCGGGGAAGGCGGGGGCTCCCCATGGGGGCCTGCTGGGCAGGGCTTAGCGGCCAGAGCCCATCCTACCCCCCCGGCTGGGAGCAGGAGAGCCAGGGGCATTGGTGCCTCTCTGAGGATGGTGATAGGCTACAGATGGGCCAGGACATGGGCCTCCAGGTGAGGATTGAGATCTGGGTTCAGTGAAGGAAATGAGAGACAGACATGGCTGCAGAAAAACTCAGCATGAGGATGGGGAGCCACATCTGAGGCAGCCCCATGGAAAGGGGGCCAAGCACTGGCTGGGTTGTTTTCCAGGTCTTCCTTTGCAGCAGAACAACTCCCCTGGTAGGGGTATACTCAGGACAAATCCTGATGAGGACTCCTTGAACAGCTACTAGCAGTGTCTCTATCAACAGGAACACGTATATTACTGCTTCTACAATGCCTTAGGTATGTAAGGCATTTTCTTGGCAAAGAGTCAGACAAATTTCGGTGCAATGTGCAAGGCAGGCCATTTCTCGTAGCTGAGTGCTGTGGGCAGGGTTCCTCAAACAGTGGTCTGTGGCCAACCACCCTCTGCAAGGCCCAGCCAAGCAGCACCCTGCCACAGTAGCCACCAAATGGGCATGGAAAGGAAAAGGTCACCAGCCACATAAGGTTCCTGTGCTACTGGCTCATCTGAATCTGATACTGATTTGCTGACTTTGTCTTCCTACTGTTAAGACACCATCTTCAGCCAGGCTATGTGGGCATGCAGGAAAACCTGACATCTCATTCTAATGGACAGAAGAGGCTGGAGATAACAAACACATGCACCTTTCAATTTCCTTCCTAAGTGCTGCCCAGAACTTCTGGCCCCTGTGCAGTACAGGGCCTGCTTGGTCCTCAGCTTCCTGCTCCAGCCATTGCTAAAAGCCTTGCAGAATCAGCGAACCACTGGGACAAGGTTTCTGATACTAAGAGGAAGATGAAAACAGATGAAGAAACAAGAGGGACACGTCATGAGCAAAATCATCTGTGTAGAAAGGAAAACTCACTACCTTGTTGTTGTGTTCAGTGTATAATACGTAAAAGGAAAGAAGTGAAGGTATTCTTCTGAGCTCCCAGGAGCACTCTGAATTCACAGCTCCTGCTCCTATCTAATGTCTGTGAAAGTGGCACATCCTACCACATAAGACAAAATCTGAGCTCCCCCAAGGGTACCTACTACTAGACTACAGGAGCCTATGATTTGGTCAGAAATCAGAAACAGCAATCCAGTTGCTAGGGAAAAGACATTTTCCCTACGGGTAGTACTGACTACCAGTTCCTACTACAGCCATGCACAAAGGCAGCTGTCATTCAAGAGCTCTTACCTACCATCAAAACTTCAACCAAAACCAGCAACTGATAATACTGAAAAACACTCTTCTACCTGAAACCAGAGAAATTACTGCAATCCAGATGTCACTTTAATTTCACATTATCCAAATGAAAGCAAAATATCTCTTCCTTCTGCTAATCAAGAGAAAACACAATTGAGAAAAATAACTTTAACATCCTGTATTCTTTAGTTAATTACAGCTGATTGACTCAACTGTATGTTTGTAAATTTAATATTTTGGTCCACATGGAAATATTTACTGCATAAAACAAAGTAATAAATATTTTTTAGTCATATGGAAATACTGTACATTAGTAACTACATAAACATGTATGAAGATAAATGGCTTTTGAGTAACTATTTTGGAGCTCTGACTTGGGACCTTGAACCTTTTTGAGAAGCAGTTGTTTTTAAAGCATCGCTTCTCTCTTCTTCGCCTGGTAAATATGTTTATTGAAGATGTTTGCTTATTACCATGTATTTTGTTAGTTTGTTTTATAAGTTCTGCAGAACTTAAACCAAATTACTTGAGGATCTAGAGTAAATTGTTTTCCTAGCGTTAACACACGTATCTGTTAACAACAAGTGAGAAACCAATCCTTTCTATGATATTTCACTACGATACTTAAAATTCATGCTACTATATCCTTGATGCTCTTTGCCCAACATCAAAATGTACCATTTAAAAGGGAAATTAATTAAATAGGAGCACAAAGGGTAGATCAGTGTTGGAATCCTAGGTGGTAAGCAACCACTGCTCCAAAGCTCAGACGTTCCACTCCTTGTTCCCTTTAGAATTCACAAGCTTTCTGGCCAGCAATAAGCTGCCTCTGGGGTTTCTAATTAGTAAGTGCTGAGACCACAGGATACAAAGCAATAACCTGGTATGTGTTCATTTTTCTGATTCAAATGAATCAAAAAACTTTCAGTCTGTTAACTTTGTCCTTCCAAGTTTAACATTGAATCAACTGTTGCCTGTCTAAATCATTCAAGCTTTATGCCAAAACAAATATCGTCTGTCTCCCACAGCTGGCACACTGTTGGCTTAAAAGCATAAAGCTGGCATGCAATCTATATCCTGTGTCCTGAATACTTGGGCTGAAACTGTGTACCCAGGATTGATTTTTCATTAGATATATATGTCTCAGTGAAATACAGTACACAGATCTGCTGTGAGTGACTTGAAAGCCACAGATACTTCTGACCCCTGCCTAGCTTTAAGTTCTGTTACTTTAGGTTCAAAAGATAAGCTGTAGTTTAGTTTATTGATTTGGATTAACTGTATAGGAAGTTTAACACTGACTTCATGGGTTCACTTTCTTCTACTCAAGAAAGCCCTGTGATTAGTGATAACTGTGATTCTGCTTGAACTCTTAGAAACATCTGGCCTTTTACAGTTTCCTGACAGAAGGCAGGCATTTTTGCCTGGTGTACAGTAATACAACGTGTTATTGTAATGACTTAATTACCCACAAAGCAAAGTGATGGGCTGACACAATAGCCATAAAACATTCCAAGTCCATTTGGGAAAAAAATATGGGGAAAAGATCAAACAAGAGCTTGTTTTCCCTTTCTTTCTTTTCTTGAAAATGCCCATGGTAAATAAGAATGAGAAGACCTTACAGTATGAGAAATCTTAATCTGCTATATCATTATAATCTGCTGTTTCTGTATATAAAGTAACTATGAGATGAGATTATCACCAAGAGAAATAGAGGAATATATCAGAAATTTTTATGCAATCTGTACACAAAAGCACAAGAAAATGTGTAATAATATCATTGCTATTAGCTTGCAGAATATGAGAACTAAAGTTCAGGCAGTATAAAACACAACATACAGTATGATCTAAATGAACACACTTGACCTTGAGGCTTGATAAAACATACACATTGCTGAAAGCAAATGACAAAAGAGTTCAGTCAGATGCCTTTAATCTTCTTTTTCGTTTTAGCCATTTCGTTTTTCACACTACTGATTAAAAGCAGAAGAGAACACATGATTTGGCTTATGCTTTTTAGCTTGTAACATTAGAAGAGCACTATCAACTTTGGAAGTTATTTTTCATTCACATTATGAGCATTGCTTGCATTCCTAGCTGTTCTAAAATGCATGGCAGTTTGGCAGTTCTCTTATTAACTTTAGCTGGGCCAGTTTCTCCCCTTTATACACATAAAGAAACTTGAGCACCAACACACTGAATAGTGTCACCAAGATAATGACACATAGAACAAGGGACTTTCTTGGAAGTTTAGTTTCAAGTAAACAGTAGTGACCTGCAGAAGTGTGTGCTCCTGTACCTGCTCAGAGGTATCAGTCACTGTATGTTCTTGGTATTTTTCATCAATCTATATTTTTATAGACCTTCCCTTGACCACAGTATCAGTTGGCATTGGGATGCTGTATCTGACTCAGCAGATGCACATCTGATGGGACAATGTATCAATACTACAAATCAGTGGACAAAAGTTGATGGATGAATGTGCTGAGCTGTCAGGGCTTGCCTACTTTATATATCAGTAATTTGAGGGGTTGGAGGCAAGGAAACACCAACTTAACAGAATTTTCTCCAATCAAACTCTGTTTTTCGTTGGAGGCCAGACATGAAATGTGTTTAGAAACTACACAGATATTTGTCCTTTTCCCTCTAAAATGCTAATCCTCAAGTAAAAGAATCACAGTTAAAACTACACACTTCTAAGTGAAACACAGCGTTTTTGACAGTAATTTTGCCATTAAGGCAGCTTAACCTAAGTGCTTTGGCACAAGTTAAATTTCATTCACATGGGTAATCCTGTTGGAAACAATAAATCTATTAAGTTTTTTATTTATTGGCTTCTGTGCTTTCCTGAAATTGAATATAAGGTGGGAGAAAAGGGGGCAAAAGCTGGAGATGTAGTATAATTAAACTAACAGAAACTCATTGCTCAAAGTTACTGTAGTCTATTGTGTCACTAATACTAACTTCATACCCAAGATCATGAAATACTGTTCATGTTTGGGCATCTGCGCTCCATGTACTGCTAGCATGCAACTCTGGGCTGATCAATAGGTCATATTGAAGAGTGGCTTAGGAAGCAGAGAGAACAAAAGAAAAATTACAAAACTGAAGGAGGATGGAGACAGTTGTGCTGTTTGCTCTGGCTTTGAATAATGAAATGCGTGTACACAAGGGCACACAAGTACAGCTGGTGTGTGCTTCCTTTCTGTAATTAAATATTAAAAAGTACTGGAGAAATGTAAGAGCAGATCTCCATGAACAGCAAGAAAGAAAAGAACAAAAAATTCTACTTCCCAGGCTCTGTGTTTGTTGCCGTATCTTCCTCTCTGAAAAATATATGGACTGGAAAGATGTGGGGTCTAAGGCTTATCTACAGGGTATGGAAGGTGAGAACATTTGTGATGTTCAAGCACAACAGCTATTCTGGAAGAGTAACACAAAAAAAGCACCTTTAACCTGCATGCAGACAGATTCTATAGACGGCACAGAGCTATAGGAATAACAAGATTCATCAAACTTAAAGGCAGCACAAATATGTTATTGATGATGTCAACATGTTCCCATTTTGCAATTTATTTAAAATCAAACTCACGGTGAGGGAATGAGGAGGTTCCTCAATGCAACTTAGAGTAAAAACCCCTATCAAATCAAACACAAAAACCAACTTGAATTTTAAAGCTACTTAGACCGATGCGATTTATGAAATTGGTTTGCCCTCTGAAGATTCTCAGAGATTAGGTTTCTCTTTCAAACCAAGTGTTGACTGCAGGGCAGTTTGCAGAGAAGACACATTCCTTCTCTAGGAAAAGTCAGGAGATTTAATATGCAGCCAGAGCCGGACAAAGCAAAAGCAGGTGCTCTCTGCTAGAGAAACGAAGTGGGGGGAGATGATGATTTATGTTTAAAAAGGTTACTTTTTTTTTTCCAGACTTAGGAATGTTCCTTTTTATTATTATTACTTTTAGTGAAAGGTTTCTGAGAGGAAAAAACCTGTGGTTTCAAGAGGATATTTTCCCCAAGACATATTAAAGTTGTGCAAGAAATCTTTATTTTTTTTCTCTCCATAACTTTTCAAAACTGGAAATACTTGCTTTTAATTTCTTCACTTTACACACCTTATGACACTATTCATGTTCCTGCCTATTTCTTGGAAGACACATGAGGGAAGCCACAGGCATTGTACTTCTGACTTGGCCATTTTAACAATATGTAGTGCCCCTGAGCTATGTGGATATTTGATCTGGGTGGCTATTGCTGTGAAAAGCTGCATTAAATTATTTTTTCCTTCAACCACAAGGAATTTTTTTTTACTACTTTTTTTTTAACCAAAAACAAATTCCACAAGCAGGTCTCAATTAATTTTTATTTACTTTATTTTTCATTCTGTATACGTGCATACATACACAAAAACTCTATCCGTCACACTCTGTCTCATTTTCAGGCTGGGCTAACATTTGTAAGAAAAATACTTTATAAAAGACTAAGCGCTTACCCTCTGCATAACTGCCACTCAGTATAATCTAGAGTAGTTGTGGGGGAGAGTCCTGCATCTCTTTTAAGCATTTTGATTTATTCTATTGGGTCGCTTCATTTATTGACCATGTAAAGTATGGAAATGTTCTCAGAAAGAGCTACTATTCCCTCCTTCCCATTGGTGCTGCTATTTTCTATTCCCTCGCAAACCATTGAAGAACAGCAGGAAAAGAAGAAATAAGAGTCTCTCTCCCCTCTTCCCCAGAGCCTCAGAAACTGAATCTCTTTTGGCTGGAAAAACCAAACGAGTAAATTACTTTTATCTGTGGGGAAATTTGGGTTGGTGCATAAAGAGTATTTAATTTTCTTGAAAAACTTTTTTAGTCCTAGTCACATTTGCTATTATGACAGTAAAGACTGTTGTCATACCTAGAACTGGAAAACCTCTGTAAGTCCACTTTTCTAGATCTAAGTGGAAAGATTGATTTATGTTTTTCCTCTGTCTTTCCACTAAAATTTAGAGAAAACTCTCCTACCATGTAATTATTAAAACACCAGGCAGCTTCTGCAACTGGTAGAATGTATCTTTTGTAGCATAATAATGTCATTAGCACCATGCTGAGAAACTCTGCCGATAGAATACAGTTACTTATTTCCCTGTCTTCCACTGAACCCTTTTCTCTATTTTATCACTGTTTGGCACTTGTGGCTTATTTGGATTTTATGGTCAGACAGTATGGCAAATGGCCCATGAGGAGATTGGTTTCTGTTGAGGTCTGTGAAATAACATGATTTCAGCTGAATGTTTATCTGGCTGAGATGGTAAGATACAGGGAGCCTTATTTCACTCAGCAAAAATCTGACTGGAAAGAATGGGGTTTATGCTTTCCTTTCCATGTCTACATAAATGAAGTCCTTACTTCCTGACATGGCATTTCTCAAACTATGGGGTTATGGTACATACCAGGTTGACTCAGGTAGAACATCACTGCCTTCCAAAAATGACATTGCTTTTCCAGTAGGCCAGAGAAATATTTCTTGAGTAATGCATAGCAAAAGAAATCTCTTTAGCACTTATTTTATTAATGGGTTTTTTTCCCACTTCTAATGGCTTACTTTTTTTCCTCCTCTCTGCATTTTTCTCTCTCCAACTCCTCAACCTTTCCTTTTCTGCCTATTTTAAAATTTTATTTCTTATGTAGATCATCACTTTAAGGAAACATCACATGCTCTTTGTGCTGAATTCAATCTGAACGGATGACCTCATGGCTTTTGTGCTGAAAATCTTACAATTATATAGAGAGAAGTTAGTAACTCACCTTTCCTTTCAGTCACCATCATCACTATTGAGGAACGCCAGTGTCAGCCTTTCCAACTGGCTGCAAAGGATCCTAGGCCACAAGCAGCTGAATCTTAGGACTGCAGTAAACAGAACAGCTTCTTCAGGAAAAGAAACAGGGAAATTTCTGTTGCTAGTGAAGAATGACCTAGACTCTGCACCTTTCTCACATGTGTAGTCTACTCCTAACTTTGATCCTTCCTTCTCTCCTGCATATTCCTCCCCCTTTGCAAGCTTCTGAAAACTGATACAGTTCTCAGCATGTTTCTTTAATTCCTCTTCAAATAACAGCCCCAACCCATGACAGTTCCCTTTCTTATGTTTAGAAAAGAGAATTTGGGTGTTAGTCGTGCAGGGCAATGTGGTTACTACAGACAGAAGAACTAAGAGCAAAAGAAGGAAGGAAAATGGAGGAAAATGGAGGAAAATATTGCAATGGTCTTTTCATTAGTGCATAGGCAGGGAAGGCACTTAAGGAGTTGCTACTTTCTTAATGTACTTTCCACAGCTCCGTATAGCCTTTAAAATTATTCTGTGCACAAAACTTGGACAAACAGCTGGAAATACAGAGGTAACGGTATCCAGTTTCACAGAAAGCACTGAAGTTACCCCAGACCCTGCACCTACAGCATGCTGGTTCATGTATCAATAACTGTTGGTTCCTGTTCCTGTCCCTGAGGGGTCTCAAAATTCACTATGCAAGTGCATCCCAGCATCGTGGTTTCGATCTCATTTCAGTGTCTGACCCAAAAAGAAAGCAAAATGAGTTTTGGACACATCTAAACCCCCAGTCTTTTCAAAAGCCAGGAAGCCTTTTGTTAAGTGACCAAACTACTCCTGAAACTGGGCAGGAAGTAGAGAAAATCTGCCCTCTGAAGACCCTGTTTATGGGCTAACTCTCAAAATGGGCTCAGAGGGATGTGCTAAATAAATAGATCATTCTAAGTGGAACATGGATATCCAGTGGTGTCAATTGAAACTGTGTACTACTTTGCAAGAAAGAAATCTGTACTTTTTCTGTAATGCACATCATGTTCATTCCTCAATTGCAGTAAACCAACCCAGCCTTGACACAGTCACTAGAGAAAAGCCAAATTAAGTTGTACTGAAGATTTTAAATGGGAATATTCTCCTTCTCCTGTTTGCAGATTCAGTGACTAGAACAAAAATGCTGGCTTGTATTTACAATAATTTTTTTCAGCAAAATAGAGCACTTGAATGGGCATTTGCCTAACAACATGCAAATTAGCATAGACAGTTTTAGCTGAGCTTATTCAGAACACAAGTTGTGCTTTTTCTTTACAGCCTTCAGGTCATCTACTAGATGGCAGACACATATCTTGCATTCAAGGATGAATCAAGGATGTAAAGGAGCATTTGCTCATTTGCTAGATTCAGTGAGCACAGGTGTTAGTTTGTGGGGTTTTTTTCCTAATGAACTATTTTGTTTTCTTCTTGGAGAGGGCATCCAGGGTTTAAATATAAACAGTCCCTCCTCAATTGATTTCAAATGTTGAGATTCAACATAACATGAATTGAACCACTGAACTGTACTTCACCCACCACAGATTTTCTTTGTAGTCCTATATTTTGTCATCCCCTCAGGCTATGCGATACAGAACTGATGCCGTACTGCACTCCTGGCATAGTAGTGTGCACTGAAGTGAAACATATTTCATGGGTCATGTAAACGGAAGTTCTCATTTCCCTTGGAGACAGTGACATCTGGAAACCCTGCCCCTCATGTTACTGTGAGAAGGAGCGCATCTGGGGAGAACTAAGAAGCTGCAAGAGTCATTTCTGCATATTGTCATTTTCCCAGCAGGGAATTCCTCTTAGCGTCAAACAATTCACTTCTCAGAATCTTCTCAGAGGTGTATAATGAGAAGTAAATGCTATGCAGGTCCAAAAATATTACTGTATTACATTTCAAAAATTTAGTTAGATCTACCACCATGACATGTAGAACTGAGAGAAGAAAAATAATCAGAAGGAATCAAAAAAATTTAACAAGGAAGAGAAGAAGGCAAGGAAATAACACCCAGCCTATGAAGACTCTGGTTTGTTCTGGAAACCACTGAACCAACCTCAGATGATTTCTTTTGCTAGGTTTGAGTGCTAAAGAGAAGATTTTCTTTTGACAAATCAGGTGGAAAGCAACTTGGCAACTGCAAGGAGCAATTCAAGGAGGCAACAAAAGAAGAGAGAGAGTCATTACAGTCATCACTCATGCAGACAGAGAAGAGAAAGTGAAGGGAATTTTATTGTTGTCATGTAAAGCATCAATCTCTGCATGTCAGTAAAGACTTCTTTGTGCCAAATCCAAAAAGCTAGTCAATGAAAAAAACTGGCTTGTACTATGCAATTTCTGTTACATCAGCCTAAGAACTCCTATATACAATGGAGAATGCTTCACATCTTTAATTCCTTCCCCAGTCAATTTTTTTTCAGATAGGCACCTCTTTTTTATTTTCTGCAGAGTTGTCAAGATTTTGTCTAAGATTCCTGACACAAGCCAATGAACATTTGACTAGATGAGTCTACTCCCTGCTCAACTTATTCTCCACCACTTTCTTGGACTGAGGAAATAGTCCTAATGGAATATGTAAAAAAGTAGTTTCATATTTCTTGTATAAAATATTCCAGAAGACTTTTTACAAACCATGACAGAGAAAGGAAATAGCTGATGGAGATATTTTTCACAGTTGGCTAACCACAATGTATAAACATACAGTTATGATAAATATCAATAACATTTTTTCTCAATTAAAATATGCATTACATAACAACCAGGGGACTGATGTACTCACACTATTTGCAGACTTTTGACTTTCCATGGTTTGTAATTTTTAAATTACATGGACTTGAAAGAGCCATGGGAGTTCCTCAGTGGCTGTCTGACTGGTCAGAACTCAGAGACAAATGATATGTTTTCTTGAAATTTCTTAGAATATCAAATTTTCCTCGAGACACTTCTAAAAAAAACTGTTAACAGACACAGTATTAAAATTTTATTGTCTTAACTATATTTAAATTAAAATTATCTGAACTTTTTTATTACAGAACTTAGGACACAAAAGCTGCTACTCAATGTAATATAATCTTCAACTTCTGAAAACAAAGAAATGCAATTAATGTACCCACTCCTCTTCTCTTCTGTCTCTGGAGTCTCTCTTGCACTGTACACCCCAAGAAAACATCTGAGAAGCATCTGGAAGAGTTATGAAGAGCCTTTTCTACAGGATCTGTATGATGGATCCCTTGACCACACAACCTAGTGACTTGTGCCTTGTTTATTTTCAGCTCTGTCAGGAAGTATGACAGGATAATCCTAGCTAGTACATCAGTTTTAATTTCCTTAAAAAGCATTTCTAAAACCGGAATCTATACATAGATCTTCAAACACTTTGGAAAATTCTTTTGTCCCCAATATGCAAAACTGATTTTATATGCATTGGGTTATAGCTACATTATGACATCTTGGTATGCTCCAAGCTTTCAGCTCTGCATGCTCATACCAGACGTATGCATTTTAACAGGGGAAGTGACAGATTCTGCACCTGGAATGCAGCAATCCTGGATGTACGTGCAGACTGGGGAATGCGAGGTTGAAGACCAGCCCTGCAGAATCCTGCAGGGTACCTGCAGGACCTGTGGGGTCCTGGTCGATGTGAAGTTGAACATGAGCCAGCAGTGCCCTGGCAGTCAGGAGGGCCAACCATGTCCTGGGGTGCATCAGGCACAGCATCACCAGCCAGGCAAGGGAGAGGATTGTCCCACTCTGCTCTGCACTGGGGTGGCCTCACCTTGGATATTTTGTGCAGTTTTGGGCACCACAATGTAAGAAAGACATTAAACTGTTAGAGAGTGTCCCAAAGAGAGCAATGAAGATGGTGAAGAGCCTTGAGGAGAAGCCGTATGAGGAGCAGCTGAGGTCACTTGGTCTGTTCAGCCTGGAGAAGAGAAGACTGAGGGGAGACCTCATTGCAGTTACAACTTCCTTGTGAGGGATACAGGAGGGGCAGGCACTGGTCTCTTCTCTGCGGTGCCCAGTGACAGGACCTGAGGGAATGGCCTGAAGTTGTGTCACGGAGATTTATGTTGGATATTAGGAAAAGGTTCTTCACCCAGAGGGTGGTTGGGCACTGGAACAGGCTCCCCAGGGATGTGGTCACCGCACCAGCACAGCAGAGTTCAAAAATTGTTTGGGCAGTGCTCTCAAGCACATGGAGTGATTCTTGGGGCTGTCCTGTGCAGGGCCCGGAGCTGAACTTTGATGACCTGAGTGGATTCCTTCCAATTCAAAAATTATATGATTCTATATAATTCATGTTTCAAACAGCATCAGGATGAGATGCGTGCAAATTCTAGGTCCTTCCTTATGACATCATTTATTCTCATTTTCATTTTCTTGGAAGAGAAATCCAGCCTGCAGGCCAGAAAGTAGACATAAGACATATCTGTCATTGCCCAGACTGGACAACCCATGGCTCAGGACGCAGATGTACACACATTCCATACAGTTGTACACGACCATGGGAAACTTCCCAGAACACATCCATTGGCAGGTGACAGGAATACTGCAGGTTCTCCAAAGGCACCAAACATGAAGTTTAGCTTACCTGTCTCTTTGAGCCTCACAGACACTGGGTCAGCCCATGTGTAGAGCTCCTTTGCTACTCAACACACATAAAGCCTCAACATTAACGTGTTGCTTCTTTTGGCTCATTTTCCTGGCTGGCTTTGAGCTTCTAACTTAAACCTTGAGAAAGTTTTTATGGGAACCCCTTCCCACTACCTCTTTGCCTAAAAGGCCATGGCTATTATGTGCTTGAGACATATCGAAAAGGTCTTGGTTCATTTTTAAGAAAGGCTGAGCCAAGGTTTGAGGCTTAGTTGTACATAGAAAATGAAGGATCAAGTGGCTTTCTGTGCTGTTCCATGGGTATGGGGGGGGGCACTTTGGAATCAATTGCTTAAATGACCTTGGACCTGGGACACAAACCCTACTTCAGCCTCAGGAGTCCAACAATTTTCCAAACAGACAGGGTTATATGAGAATTTTGGAGTACTTGGAATAGTCATCTTTGAAACACTAAACCACTGTCAATCTCAACCATAACTCAGTCTTTATTCTGGCACTGTTCCTGTTTCATTCTGTGACATTTTTAACTGAAGAATGATTAAAAACTGAATAGGGACACCAGAATTTGTTCCATACACTCTAATGCTGAGACACTGCACACTGCTGTGTCAACTGCAGAAATGCATGTCTTCCTGTATGACTTCCCAGTTTGATGTATAGTTTAGTGACCTCTTCCCACTCCCTGCCAAATGCAGATATAATGAGGAGTTACTCATGGCTGTCCATTTAAGTTGAGAAGTTCTTTTCATGTTGGTCTCTAGGATACAATTTAGTAGTAACCATTTGAGACTTCCCAAATCTCATGGGTGAAAGAATCAACAGAACAAAATCTTGTATGTTTGTGGTGCAAGCAGCATCAGACATTCCACCTGTAGATCTTACTTTTAGCTGAGCATTTTTATGTAGACTGAATACACAGAGCTGACAGGAAAAAATGTCAGGCATGCAAGATTTTCCTGAAAAATATACAGATCAGCTACACTGTGAGCAGTTTTTCATGACTTCGTGAGAAGTGCATGCCACTTTTCTGGGATATCTAAGTTTTCCTGCAAGTCTCTTCCTACTTCTGCAGGTTTATACAATGAGGATCACTTTTTATCTTCGTGTTGCCTGCTTGAAACATGAACTGTGTGTATTTACTGAGGATTTTCTTTCATGCTTTAAGCTTTAGGAAACTGTATTGGTGCCAGTTCAGTTTGTGTCTGCCCATAAAATAAGTCCAAATAAATTTTTTAATCAGCACAGGATTCGAGGATATTTTTGTCAGTTTTTGGTTGGTTTTATTAGGTTTTTTTTTTTTCCCCAACCATACATAGCATCAACCTTTTGGACTAGGCAGAGATTTAGACATAAATTTCTTATTAGAATAAACACTCAACAGATCATGGTCTGACTAGGAAAAATTCCTTGATCCTCCCTTCCTAGGAACATTCCTACACAGTGAGAGCCTACTTCTATTTCCTACTGACATAAATCTCTTCTATTTGCTTAATATTTGGTAGTGTAGATAATCTGATACTTCTGGATTATCCCAAGGGATTTAGTAACAACTGCTATATACGTGATAGAAATGTCACAGGCAGTGTAGATATCAACATTTCAGCATTAAGGCTTTTTCATTCTCTTTTTATTAGCTTTTAAATTTTTCCTATGCTAATACTCTCAATTAAAATTTTCTGGTTTTGAGTCTGTCCCAGAGATATTTTTTTAGAAATGTTCAGGAAAGAAATACTCGGGAAGGCTGTTTCTAAAGTTGGAATGAGCACATCTTATCTCTGATATCCTCAACTCCTACAAAAACCATCATTTAGAAGCAGCTTTGCATCCCCATTTTTGGAACAAAATACCAAAATTCAATTAAAAGAGCTAGTAGGCTTACTTGGAAATGCTGAGAAAGCAGTTTGGGAGTCACTTCAAAGATTAGATCAGGGGAATCAGGAATGGGGGAAAGTAGTGCTGGTTAGGAGATAGAAGGACATTTGGGTACTAGACAAGAGAGATGAAGGCAGGAAGGACATCATATGATTGGTGTCACACATGAAGATAAAGGCACTTCTTTAGGGGCAAGATATTGTAGTACAGTAGCAAGAGAATAAGAAATGGCATCCAAGACACACATTGACCTGATAGCAAATTTTTATAGATGGTTGTAGCACCCTTAATGCAGAATTGAATTTTCAGGAGTCTGAGTTCACGGCTCCCAAGAAATGTGTGTGAAACCTGCAGGAAAGGGTAAGACCATCCTTGTCCAAAGCCTGCATCATTACTCAGCCACTGCTTTTCCCACTCTTTTGTTTCTGCAATTTTTGGCAGAAGTCTGTAATGACGATCCAACTTGTGGGCAAATGTTTGACATTAAGGAATTCCTGGGTGTTTTCACTGGGTCTTGTATCACTTTGAGAACCTCTAAATAATGAGGTGTGGTACAAGAGCTGGAATAATTTGCACTTTTTACCCTACCAGCCAGACTGTCTGGGTTTATCTTGCTCTTACAGAGCTTAGAAATTCAATTCTCCTTCAGAATCTGAGTGCAGCACTGACCTAAACATCCAAATCTATACCTGAATTTAGCACATTCTCTGCTTCTGTGATGGGCTCAGTGACCTCATTCATTCACTCTGGGATTTTAGGCATTCATTCTTGTTCTTCACTGTTAGTGTTCAGTAACTGCATTTTTCACATTTGTTTTTTTGGCCCCATGTTGAATTGTGAGGGCAGGTAACAACTTGCTAGTCTAAGAAGAAATTATTAACTCATAGAGATTAAAGCAAGAAAGGCTCAAAGGGCCTTCAAAAGGTTGGATACATGGCAACAGTATGGAAAAAATTGTGTTCAGGCCTACCAGAACAATGTGTGGACTCTGACAACTCAGTCATTTACCGTCACTGCAACCTTTAAAGTCATGTTTTGTTAATTTTGGTCTTTGGTAAGCATTTTGGATCTTGTTAATTTCAGACTTGCTTTTAAGAGGTAGGGGGAGTTATCCTCTGAAAATGCCTGTGTCTCTCTGTTGACCACAGAAAGACTAAAAGTGGTATAGCTAAGAGTTGTATAACCAGCTTCTGAGTTAAGTGAGAAAAATATGTATTTTTATAGATAGGGCAGTTCTCAATCCACCACAATTGGAATTTTCCAAAGTGTCAGTTTCCTATTTGACATTTTTTCTTTCTCAGCAAGTATAGTCCCATTAGTTTTAAAATTCTCCTTCCACGGTGCTGTGCCATGACCTGCTTACCACTTTTACAATGCACAGACGTACACCAAATGTGCTTTTTATCATGAAGAGAGACAACTAATGCAGTTGTGAAATAGCCTGCCTATAAAGCAATCCAGTAAAGATCAAAGAAGATCTCGGGCTGGCCTTCTGTTACGAAAGTTCTAAAACACATTTCCTTTTGGCTGTGCGTTCAACCTAACACAGACCTCAGTGATGCAGAAGTCTGATGACGTTTTAATTATATCTGGGTCTGAATTTCTAAGAAAATCAGCATTTTAACCAGCCAAGCCTCAGAAAACAGCTTTCATTGTCTTTTTTCCAACAATAATTTGAGATAATTTTCTTTTGCATTCTCCCATAGATTTGACTTTTGGAGACCATATATATAAGGCAGCTGGAAGCTACTGATTTTGCTGTTAAAACTAATCATTGCAGATTTTTAAGATAAAGTCAGACTATGTCCTACCAGGAGCAGAAATCACTAATGTATGATTTAAAAGATAATAGACACCCTCTTAACTGAGACAGTGGCAATGGTAAATGAGCAACTTGTACACCTATGGCTACACTACTCACATGGTTAGCCAGATGTCTTTCAGGATTGTTTGAACTATAACCTTCAAATTTTAATTGTTACTGTTTCTCTCTGATGTGTTGAAGCTGTCAATGTATTGATCATCTCATGGCAGTTTTTTAAGCAACACATAAGAATAGAGACAGAGGCAAAACTCAGATTTACATCCTATTTACACTGGAGTGATGCACACCTCTCAGGAGAAAGCAGGGTGGAAAGACAAGTTTACATTTCAGCATAAAAAAGCAACCCTGTGAAAGCCACTTAGGACATGTGGTGCAAATAACCTCATCCTCTGGTTATGTGTCAACCATCAGCTCCCTTCAGAAGGTGGTTTACGAGACTGGAAGCAATATTTGGCTGAACATATCCTACTCCATACAAGGAACCCCAGGCTGGCTAAAGAGATTGCACCACTTCCATTTACAGAGTGAAATGCATTCTTTTAGAGGTGGTATCTTGTTTTACTTTCTAACCCAAGAGGCTAGAATACTAATTCTAAACAAAGGTCAGGCAGCTAGATTTTAATGAATTACTAAAAACTTGATTTCCAACAAACATAGAACCTTAACCTAATTTTGGCACAAAAAAATGTAGACACAACTAATATTCCAGTAATTTACTTACACTGGAAATAAATCTGAGAAAATCACAGCAACACAGCACCGAGAAATTAATTAAGGACAGAAAATAGGACTTAATTAACCATCTTTGATGGTGTGAGAAATAACCAACTTTTAAATTTCACAAACTTTCACTGAATGTGAAAACACAACTTTATTATATTGAAAATGGCTCCTCATTACATGTAAGAATGTGGTCTCAAGGGGACTCACACAGGTATAAGTTATTAAAGATTGTAGCTACAGTTCTTAGTGAGAGGTTGATGCAGGGAATACGCCTTAGTGCACATTTTATGTCTGAAGAGAAATGCATACCAGTGTTCCAGGAATGTTTCTTCAAGATCAAACCTGACCAGGACTATAGACTATCTAGTAACATCTTCTTAACACAGTAATATGTTACAAGCCATACAGAAAACTGAAGTTTTAAGCAAGGTCTAAAAGTCTTAAAGAGGAGCTACTCCAAACAGCCATGTTGTTTTTCACTTAGGATCCAAAATTCAGTAGCAGAAATATCACTTTTCCTCCAAAGTTTCATAAATAAATTGAAAAACAAGCCCTCATAAAAGCCTGTTTCTAATGAATTATAGAATAACATCTCCATAGACTTACACTATAGGAACTAGTCCTCTGAAGCTGTGTTGAGTTGCTTAAAACACAGAGGCTCTGTTGCTAGTTGCTTTTGAATGTGGGGGCCAAAGGCATTTTAGTATGATATTGGATGTCGAAAGCAATAAATAAAGATATATAACAAGCTTTATGTAAAAAGCACTTCAATACTTCTGCGATAAAGGGGGTAGTACTTGGGTACCTCCCTCTGCCACCCTCAAGTACATCAAAGTGCCACAGTAATTCTGGGGCCCAAAGTAAAGAGAGAACATTTGCTAATTTAACAAAATAATTGATCAAAATTACACTACTTACTTTGGAAGAAAAATGTGGTTGACTTTTTCTATCTCAGTTAGAGATCGAGATCAGAGAACACTTATTAAGAAATTCAGTAGGAAAGGTAGTACAAAAATATATTCTCAAAGACAGAAATTTAGTTTTCCTTGAGAGCAGGATCAAGAAATTAATTAAAGGCTTTTCTGAGCAAAATTTAAATTCTTCTGTTGACATGTATATTGAGTCTGTCCATTATTGTCTCAAGAACCTTTTCACCATAGATCCATCATAGATAAAAAGCAGTTGTAAATAGAGCATAGTAACTGTTTTGATTGCAGTAATAGCTACAGGTGAAAGATCTTCACTGTGGGTGGCTCAAAAGAGAAGTGCAGAGAGGTCCTATAAGGGGCTCTTCTCATTGCAGCCTTGTTGAGTAGTTTTATGCATGTGAAACAAAACACCAAAACTGCTGAGGTCTTCAGATTACATAAATATTTGAGGTGGTCTCCCTTAAGAACACACAATTTAATTCAATGAAATATGAGAACAGAGGAAGCAGTGACTCTAATCAAGATTTGTAAAGGGTCATAATGCAATAATTAACTGAACAATTCATCAAGCACTACAACAGGTTTATGAAAAAGCATTTATACCTTGGCCACACTGATGCCTTAGGTTCAGCACATACACAGGCAAATACCAAGTAGAATAGGGAAATTATTTTTGTCACTTATTTGAATGGAAAGTTACATCCATTTCTGGTGTTCATATTTCAAAAATGTACATTGATTTTGAAGACAAAGGGGAAAAAAAAGGAAAAAAAAGGGAAGAAAAGAAAAAAAAGGAAAAGAAAATAGGAATAAAGGCCATTGAAAAAGAATATAACATTTGATATGGAAGAAAAGGCCAGACTCCCGGAGTCAGACATGCCCAAAATTTGCGTCACCAAATAATTTCTGCACCAGGACTTTGAAGGAACTGGCACTGGAGGTTCCAAATCCAGAAGTAAGTAATTTGAGTCTGTCTCATCTGGGACAGTGTCACAGAAAATAGGTAAAATTAATATATATTTCATAAAGGAGAAGAGAGAGCAAATCAGATTTCAATAAAGCACAATGAATTTAAAAATACTGAAATAAGGAGCAAATGAAGATAGGGAGAAAAACTGGATCAAAGCAAGGTGTATTTACCAAAGGAAGCTTATAGTAGCTTTTATGCTAGGATAGACCTTATAGAGAAGGAAAATGCAAAATGCCTAATTCTGCAGTTGTTAGCAAAACATTAAGGCCCAGTTGCAAATGGAGAATAATTAGTTAAATTGCAGGAAATGAAAACTGCTACAAGAGCTGAACTTTTGAATAAAGAGTCATCCAGACTGGCAGATAAGTATGTAGTAAACTGACTCAGGCACAACTTTTTCTGGAGGCTGTCACTGACCTGGTTTCTAGACGGTTTTTGGATAGAGTTTTATAAATATGCAAAAGATTAGACCTGTAAGTGGGCACATGTCTAACAGTAAGAACTGCGCAAGTAAACCTCTGGGTTTGGAACCTCCAGTGCCAGTTCCTTCAAAGTCCTGGTGCAGAAATTATTTGGTGATGCAAATTTTGGGCATTTCTTACTCTGGGAGTCTTGCCTTTTCCTCCACCTTCAATACCCTTTATTATTTTTTTTTCCTTTTTTTTTTTCTTTTCTTTTTCCCCCTTGTATTCAAAATAACAGTAAGAATAATTAAAATTAGGTGAATAATTTCTTGTTTTCTTTTTTCTTGTTTTGAGAGAAACGTATTAAATTCAAATTTAAAGCAAATGAAAGGCATTCTGCTGTATTTGAACAAGGAGTTTGATGACAGGATTAGCTTGTAGTATATATTTAACCAAAACAAAAAGACGTAAAGCTAGATATTTGTACCCAAGCTGAGTCTGAACTTCAGGGTCTTCAACACAGAGTAACACAGGATAATGCAATGAAAGACCCATCTTTGAACAGTCACACACTTGTGCTCACACAAATGCATTAACAGAACACCACGCAAACCTCACGACTCCACCACCAGCGGCACGCACACAGGATCATCCCAACATCTGCAAAAACATTCATCCAGTTGCAGAAGTGCCACAATCATCAGCCATACTTCTTCTCTTTTCCTTATTGCTGTTAACCATGGCTTTCAGAGCTATTTCAGAGCAAAATGGGTGTTTGTAAGCATGAATACCGTAAAAGGTCCCACTTTTAATATGTATGGCCAAGTATTTGTTTGGGAAGTGATGGTGTGCTTGCTGGGGAGTGCAAATGCTGCCATCTGACTGCTCTAACCATTTACAGCTAAGCAAGATGATTTGGATTTAAAATATTTATTAATAATGCAAGTAACAGCTACATGAGCACACCCAGATAATTAATGTGCTACAGGAAAATGTGGTCTGAGTGTGGATGTTCTTATGAGGGAAAAAAGAGACAAAACACATATTAGAGTAAAAAAAAATAATATGGGAGTTATTTGTTCAGCTTTAATCTTCATAATCATTATCAGGCCACAGCTTAATGACGCTCTTTCTCCCCGTTAGAGACAAGCCAGCAGAAGTAGTTTCATGAATTGCCTTCTTTCATCTCTTCACTTCATCCCGTGGGACTCATGACTCCATCTGTGGGAGTACTGAACATATGGAGAGATATCAAACCCCCAGACTGTTCTCTGTGGCCTTTCAAAATTTTTGCAGTCAATTTTAATTCTTTTGAGTAAGTTTTTTTCTTCGCCTGTTGGAGCTATCTTCCATTCAGTTTCTCTACCCATTTGTGCCTCCCAGTCTCTCCAGACTCCATGAATCCCATGTTTCAGGGACATGCGGTACCTGGTGAGGCCATAATCTGCTGTCAGCCAGCCAACCTGCTGTACCTATAGAAAAATGGGGGCCAAGGAGAAGGGTTCAGATGCCCAGGCCCTTGCTGGAAGGAGGGAGAAAGCATAGCAGAGGCAGCACCCTTGGACATGGGACTGAATGCCTGCCAAGAAAAGGCATCCTTTTCCTGTGTTTGCACCCGAAATCCCCTCAGGATGGGCCCCTCAGCAGTCAACACATGTAGCAGTGGGAATAAGCCACATTTTACAGGGTTCAGGTGAGGCAAGGACCCATCATAATTCCGGTGAAACTGAATTGTGGGTCTCATTGCAATAAAAAATTCTTTTTAGACTAAGATCATTCAAACATTTGTTATAACTTATTAAACTCTCAGCAAGCACTTGGTATTTCGTTTCACCTACCTAAATGAAAAGAACCTGGGTCCAAGCCTTCAAAAGTTGTTTGGTTCTACCTCCTCCTGAAATGAATGGCATCTGTTCCCTCAAACAACTTTTAGAATCCAGTTGGACCACTGAAGTTATAATTTTAGTTGTATTCACTTACCTCTCAGCTAAAGCTACTGTCAACTTCAGCATGTTTTACTTCTAAATAAGGATTTAATCCAAATCACATAAAAGCTTTGAGATTGGGTTGGTTTTTAACGTATGTAGATACAACAGACCAAATTCCATTTGACATACAGAAAGCAGAGTATTGCAAATAAAATAAAAATTATAGTATTACAGCCTGGATAATAAGAATAGTCTTAGTTGTTTAAAAGTCAGTGCTTTACTAACCTATTCTTTTCCTGTTATAAGTGAAAACATCAATACTTCTGTGATAGAATATGAAACTATGTAACAAAGTTGTAATAAAAGCAGATCTTTTGGTAATAAATCTGTTCGGAATCTGGTAAAAGGTTTTGGGTTTTTTTAACCCAGAGCAGCAACATGGGATTCACAGAGCCTTTTCAGTGCTCATTTGCACTGCACTTGGTAGGGAAAGGTTCTTTTTTGGAGGCTGAAAATACTTGGCAGTCTAAATATGTTCAGCAGCTCACATGTGGGGAGAGAATATGAAAATTCTGTAAAATGGTTAAGGACACAGTAAACTGTAGAAGGATATTTGTTTTGTCATATGTACTGCAAGAACAGGGGAAAAAAAAATTTCCAGATTCAAGTTTCTGACCATGAGTTAGGAGCCTTGGGTTCCACTTATGTATCGCTCTTTCCATAACTTACCGTGTGACACCAGTTAAATCATGTAGGAACCAGTGTAGCCAAACACTTAAACATAGACTCAGCTTTAAACTCAAAGTCTTCCTGCTGAAACCACTGCACAAGTTTTTGTGTACAGCCCTTTTCTGAGCAAAGATGAAGTTTGCAAACGGGTGGTAGCAGTATTTCCCTCTTTGACAAGTTTATTGTAAAAGCATACCAACTGGTGCTTGTGCAGTCTATGGCCACTTGTTCTGACAGAATGCATTAGCATCTGTATCTGGATATATTTTATACCTGGAAATTACTTAAGGAAGGTTTAAAACAAGCCCAAAATGCTTTTTCCTCACAAACAAAGAGCAGAAGACAAAGTACCTGATTATGATGCCCATTTTTATCTGGCACCGGAACTTAAACTAAAGCATACATAAAGCTTTGTCAAAAGTAACTTTCTCCCTCATCATAGTTGAATTCACTCTCCCTTCTGTATTCTATTCCAGGACTCAAAATCTGCATTTAGCTGGAGTACTTACAACAGGTTATCAGAGGAAGCACCCAGGTCTCTCTTCCTGCTGCTACAAGCTCATTCAAAAAACTCAGTGACTGCATCACACACTAATCTGAAGTTATCTGTTTCAGTTTTGGAACCTCAATACAGTGAATTATGAAAATCAAATTCCACCACAGGAAGAAAAATAAGAAAAATTCTTCACGGCTTTTTGACAGCATTTCAGTAAGTATGTTTATCAGCATCAGGCGAAACCCAGGACTGCAGGATAAAACCTGAAGGACATTACCATGCTCATGCAACTAGATCTATTTCAACTAGTATGGATGCTTTTGTCAGAAAGGGGAAAAAAAAAAAAGATCAGAATTTCACTCAGCAAAGGTCACAGAATTTGTCTTTTGCATCATGCCAAAAGCATGAAGTTTCAGTTTTATCAGAAAAGCAGTAAAAGAAAAAAAAATATAACATGTATAGCATATTCCACTTTATTGGGATTTCTTCTAATGTAGGAGAGTTCAAGTCTTCCCAAAGTCAAGCTAAGTCAGAACGTCAGTGGTAAACTCCTAGGCAAAACCATGGAATATTTGGTGGAGACCCACCAAATCACAGTTCTTTCTGAATAGTGTTGTACCAGAGTCCTGACATTCCCCAGTGATTTTCAGTAATGCACCTCACCTTGTACGATGGTTACACGATGAAGAATGGAAGGTCCCTAGGGCTGGTACAGAAGGAAAGCAGTAGACTGAAAAAGGCAAAGGGAGTTACATAAAGAAATGAGAAGTTAAGGACCTGTGCTCATGTCAGATGTGCTGGTCTGAAACAAAGTGCAATTAAAGGTAAAACACTACAGAAAACCATTAGAATAAGATCTACTGTTATCTCAGTTGTGTTCCTATATGTTAGCAAATCTGACTTTATAACCTTTCTAATTACCATTCTTCACTTTCCCTTGGCACTGAAAAAGCAGGTAAATTGAGACACGTGAACGTTATTCCAATGTTTGAATGTGTACATTGGCTCGCTGCAGAAAGCAGAGTGTGCATTTGTTTCTTTGACCTTTACCATCAGGAATCTTGGAAAGAAGATGTTTACTTCTTCCAAGGCGGCCAGGGGAAAGTTAACAGTGAGCATTTTCACGGTTGTGGAAAGAATACAATCAAAACTGTCTTCTCAAGGGTCATCATCCTATATATAAACCACTCAGCTCAAAAAAATATGCTATCGATCCTTCATTTCTGTAACATTCACAGAGATGGAAAGATTTGTTATGAGGCAGCTGGTTAAAAGCTGTCACAATAAAATTTGCCTCTTTTTTGTCCTTTTATTGACTTAAAAATTTCTCTTGGAAAAAGGCTTTCCATATAAATGTACAAATAATTACTGAATCTATCTCAAAGATACCTTCTTGGTCTTTTAAACATTTTGCTGCATTCTGTTCTCCAACTGGAATCCTAGAGCAGCTTCCTGATGAGAGTTATCCCAGCGCAGTTCAAAGTCTTGTGAAAAACACACCATACAACTACATATATAGATATAAAGACTAAATCTTAATATAGCAGGGGGAATGAGTAAACCCAGTAGAATGTGAGGTTTTGTGAACATCATTAGCCATTTTTTTTTTAATTCTTGAGGTTTTGCAAAACTGAAAACCAAATGTCTTAGGAAGACAAAAAAGCCCTCTCCCTCCTAGCTTGGCTTGGTCCCCTGGACCCTGTGAGAAAGGGGAAGGCTCCTTGGCTCCTGCTACCCTGCAAGGCCAAGGCCAGCCAAATTGGAAGGAACTTCCACGGCAAAAGGAAAGGGAGCAGTGCTTGCATTGGCATTTTCTGCTGTAGTGACAGATTGAGCCTTTTGAAGTCTTCTGAGTTCTGAAACATCAACACCTTTTTCTACTGGAATTTCAAACTGTGATGGGCAAAGTTAATAACTTCCTATGCCTTTTTTTTTTTTTAATCTTTTTTTTTGGGGGGGGGGAGATTTTAACTTTTTTTCGTTTCAAGATTTGTGAAGTTTGACTACCTATACATTTGGCAGGACTACATTTCTTGGATTCTGTGGGCAACTGAGCCAAATCCATGCCTCTTCACATGAGCTGCAGAATTCTTTCACAGATATTCTGCAACTCCAGTTCAGGACTCAGCAGCTGGGATCATGGTCTTCTCCTTTGACTTCTGAACTGTATCTGCATGTCATGGCAGGTTCTGTGTGTAGACCTACTACAGGGATCCATCCTCCTGCTCCCTGCGGAGCATGATGCTGGAAGCTGCACTGGCTGCTTGTCAGCATATTGAGCTTTAAATTTCAATGGTTGTGACTGGAGTCCTTGCTTGTGGAGATACTTCCCAGTCCTCCTAAAGTGACAAGGATCAGCCTAAGAGTGAGGATTCTTGTATGCCCCTTTCACTCGCCCCGAGGCAAGGTTCCCTCCATGAGGTCCACACCTCAGTAAGCCCTCAAAGCCTTCCATGGTGCTTCTTGCGCAGAAGAGAGAGACCGAGGTGCTGGGCTCACTTGAGGAGCCGCTGATTGCCCTGCAGTGAGCACTTTGCCAACTGACCGGGGAACGTGACCGGGGCAAGTCTCGGGTTTGGGTTGTTGTACAATTTAAAAATAAAAAAGGATAAAAATGAGAGAACTGAGCCCTCGAGAAGGCCGGGTTTCGCCGCGGTGGCGGCAGGAGCACCGAACACAAGTGCCCCCGGGGGAGCCGGGCCGGCCGGAGGGGCCAAGGACGCGCTTCTCACCCGCGGGAACCGGGCTCGGGACGCCCCGACGGCGGGTCCCGGCCGCGCTCCCGTCCCCGCTGCGGGGCCTGGCGCCGCCTCCCGGGGGCTCTGCTGCGCTCGGCC
>VZRQ01006258.1:3125472-3238354 GCA_013397975.1 Machaerirhynchus nigripectus
CACCGCACCGCACTGCATCGCGCCGCGCTCCTCTCCCGACCGGCCCCGCACAGCCCCAGCGCACCGTCGGTTCCCCGATGACAGGTGAGGCGCAAGGCGGGGAGGTGCCGTGCCCGCCGCGAAGCCCCGTCGCGGGGGCGGAGGAGGCTGTCAGCCCGCTCTCCCGCCGCCCGCTCGGAGATCGACGTGGGCAGCCGCCCCGCTGCCGACCCCGCGGGGTCTCGGGGTGCGAGGTGAGGGCAGCAGCCGCGGGGCAGGCGGGTGTGCGGCACCTGCCCGCAGCAGCCCTGCCGCCGCCGCGCCCGCCGTCCGGGCAGGGTCTGTCCCGCCGGGAACCGCTGGGTTCGAGAGGTGAGAGAGGCATCCTGGCGGCTGCCGGTAGCTGGCTGGAGCGATAGTACCCTGGGGATTCCAGGTAATAAAGAGTTCCCTGTAGGACAAAGAAAATGTAGACAGGAAGCGCTGGCGGCATCCCTAAGTCCTTGCAAAAATATGTAGAGTTGGCAGTGCTGAAGTTATTTGGCTGTACCCAGAGAACTGGATTTCTACACATTCCGGGGAATGCTTCTGCTCCATTCATTGTGAGTTGAGGCACATATGGAGATGCAATTATGTGGTTTATAACTGCACACTGCTACAGGGCAAACCCGGCATCACGTTAAGAGTCACTTTATCCAGCTATGGTTGGGTACAGAGGATTGTATACATATGGAAGAGAGAGGAGTTTGTATCATGGTACTGAAAAGTACCGCTAATACTCAGAACCATCATCTAGTTTAGATCCCATTATCCTACAAGGATTTTTGGCTGAATACTGTGCTCCAAAGTAAATATGTGCTAGCAATAAGCTGTATCTCCTGTAGTGTCATATGGTCTCTATGCCAGTTACTGAAATTTCATGGAGAAAATGTATATTTTCTGTATGTCTTTCCTTTTTCTTATTAAGGACATTTCCATAAAAAAGGATCTTTAATAATTCCCGTTCCCTTCACTTGATGTCATGTTTTACTTCTGCCATTGAGAACAGACCCAGAATAAGTGTTACAAGAATCAGTCAAAATAAAAATTCTGATTTTATATGTATAGTTATATGCTGTTTATGGCATTTCATGAGGACAATTGCACTGTTTATAGCTGATAAATATTATTTCCCTAATACTAACTACTTTTTGGTTTATTAATAGGAGTTATGCTGAAGAGGAGAGGGTTGTTGTGGCTTGCTGTCTTGATAACCCTGTGGGTTTCCTCAAATGCTCAGGGTAAGTTCAGACACTTCTTAACTGGATACAGAGTAACTCCCAAAGTTAAAAGCTGTAAAATGTTGGGTTACCTGAACTACAAAGTAGTTCAAAGTGGACAAAGTAATCATAAAGGATTTTTAGAAGTGCCTGGGGTGTTTTTGGTAGATGCACATTGCCAATGTAAATGAAAATTTCTCAATATATCTCAAAATTGCTTTCTTTAGACATTATTGATTAAAATGTATATAATCCCAGAAATAAGTGATATTATACTTTTCTGTGTGGTGGAAATGTATGGTGAAAGTAACATAAGCAAAATCACTGAGTGGGGTGAACAGTTTAAAAAGATAGAGGTAGAGAAATAGACAACTACAGACCAAAAAGAAGTAGAATACAAATTGGCACAGTGCCAGACCCTCATTTACATCTGATTTCTTGTTTGCGGTCTTTAAAAAGCAAATCTCTTTTTTTCTGGTCATCATGTAGGCACATGGATTCTCATAATTTGATTACCATTTTCTGGTAAACAAAATGTAGAAGTTCCCTCAAATTCTTTATTCATTCATATATATTGCAAATATGTAATGAATAAATTGCTACATGCATCCATGTGTAGGCATATACATGGTCTATAGCATCTATATATATACAAATATGTACTATATAGTGCTATAAAATATGAAGCCATATGTATAAATATATAATCAAAAGTATTTGTACACATAGAGTGAGAGAATTCTCATGGAAATGAAAATGTCAGGTAGAAAATGTGATTCATTTGCCTGCTAGTAGGAACAGTTCCATTTGTGGAAGAGGGAAAGTACTGGGTTTACTCTGCTGGTCCTTAATGTCTGTCATATAATTGCAGTGACTAAATATAGTGTACAGAGGTGTTTCTTGTAAGACTTTTTGTAGACGCATTGTCACACACTGTTAACTTTTTCAGATGGTGACAAGGAAGAGGAGACTACCTTTGATTTACTTCAAGTCAGTAACATTAACCGAAAGACAATTGGAGCAAAGGTGTTCCGGGGCCCAGACCCCACCATGCCAGCATATCGTTTCATTCGGTTTGACCATATACCTCCATGTAAACCGGATAAATTAAAAAAGATCATAAAACTAATACGGCAGAATGAGGGCTTAATCCTTTCAGCCACCCTGAGGCAGGACAGGCAATCTAGAGGCACTCTCCTGGCTTTAGAGGGTCCCGGCATCAGTGAGAGGCAGTTTGAGATCATTTCCAATGGCCGGGCCAACACCCTGGACCTTATCTATTGGGTGGATGGCTTCCAGAATGTGATTTCCCTGGAAGACGTGGACCTTGCTGACTCACAGTGGAAGAACCTCACCGTGCAGATAACAGGGGAGAATTACAACCTCTATGTTGGCTGTGACCTCATTGACAGCTTCATCCTGGAGGAGCCTTTCTATGAGCAGCTGAAAGCAGAGAGCAGCAGGCTGTACGTGGCGAAAGGGTCCACTCGGGAGAATCATTTCAGGGTAGGTGACCTGCAGAAGTTTGGGTCTCTGGTATGGTAAGAAGGTAACTGCAAGTAGTTTGGGAAGATGCAGTAGGCACAGTTTTGTTCTCCCAATGCCTCTTGGATTTAATGGGGTCACAGGTGTTCCCAAACAGACTTTGTGAGAGTGCGTCTTTATTAATTGCTGGATCTGTGTTGTGTCATTTTGGGGTTCCTGAAAGCAAAGGCCTGGCAAAGCAAAATCTAAATCCAGGAAAAGTGAGCAAAATCGATTTTTGGGCTTTCTTATGCAACCATTCATTTTCTTTTCCAGTTATAAGACTTAAAGAGATGTTGGGTTTTTGTGGTTACTTGTAGAATTCTTTGCAAATTTCTTGAAGAACTGTTTTTCCATTGAAATATATCTATTCAAACCATGAGAACATATCATTTTTTTTTTTATTTGGAAGAAGGAAAAAATGAATTTTTAATGGAGCTGAAGCATGTGGTATTGGTCCATCCTGTAACAGAAAATCCTGGTTTGCCATTTTGAACATTTCTTTTCAATTTAAATAAAAAAAAAAATAAGGAAAAAATTGAAAAAATAAACAGAATAAAAAGTTTTGGTCAGTCCTGTAAATGAGATTCTTCTTCTTTTTGTGGAAAACATTTGAGATGGAGCAATTAAAAGCTTTCTGGTTTTCCTATCAAATGAAAACAACCTTCTGCTTCATATCGTGTAGTGATGTGATCTGGCCCAACTGCTTTAAGGATGGCTTATTTTCACTCACAGCTGAAGTCAGACTTGAACACATGGCTCCAAAAATTTCAAAAAGCCATTTCTTTCTCATCATGTTCTGCCATCTAGTTTTCAGCCAGAGGATGACATGCTGGAGTTTGGTTCCATGGGATGACCGGTTTTGGCAGGGATGTCAGAAGTTCTTGCCCACAGCATCTCCATTCCTGCCTCCATGACTAAGTTACTCCATCAGTAGTGCTCATACAACTGGTTCTGAAGCTGTACTGTTAAGTGGCTCACTGAAACAATCTGTTTTTTAATTAATTTTTTTCTTCTTTGAGGTTTTTTTTCCCGAGTGATACAGCTATCAGTCTGGTTTTAGAGTGTTGTCTCAGGGTAGTGTCAGCACAATTGAGAAGGCAGTGCACTATGGTGCGTGGGAATAACTGGCTAAGGATGGAAGTGTGATGGTGCAGGAAAGTTGGCTTTGACCTTATGACAAATGTCTTGTAGAATTACAATCTAAAATTTGCTGTGAAAATGGAGATCTGAGCTCATAGCAGATTAATATCTTTTATTAGGACATGTTTCAGAATATACCTAGCTTTGTGGCTTATAGTACCGAAATGGTATATTACAAAGTTATAACCTTTTTTTTTTTCCTGTGTCTCAGGTTTAATGCCTTGTAGATTGTTTTTTATATATTTGCTTATGTCTGAAGTTAGTCAGTAGCACGGGATCGAGACAGGTCAGTTATTAGTTACTCAAAAATTTATCTTACTGTTTTTAATTTCTATTTAAAATTATTATTACAGGGTCTTTTTCAAAATATTCAGTTAATCTTTGATACTTCAATAGAGGATGTTCTGCGTAAGAAAGGATGCCAGAGAAGCCAGTCAAGTAAGGCTTTTGTTATCTTGTTAACACTGTTCAGTTGAATGTGACAATTAGAAATGTTAGTGGTGACATATTATCCTAAAACCATGCAACAGATCCCTTTGAAATGAAAAGGAGAATGAGTTGCTTTTTGGTGGTAATGTGAACTTACATGTTTATATGATGTCATTTCTGCTCTTTAGCCTATTATTTTAGTTCAGTTGCTTAGGTCTGTAGCCGAGTCTCTGTTTTTAAGTTGGGGAAAAAATGTTGAGCAAAAAATTAGTAGAAATGGAAGGCAAAATGCATATGTACGGAAATATATATATATTCATACATGAGTTTTCTGTGATTCTTTGAGCATGAGACAGGTAATATTGGTTCTGAATTCTGCTGTTGACTGTCAATTGGCCCACAAATTAGTCTGCCATTCTTAAAGACACTGAATTCATTGGCAATACCTTTGACTGAAAGAGGCTTTGGGTTTGAATCCCAAAATATTGTTAATGAAAACAACCTCAGGAAAATAAGAAATCAAAGATAGGGAAGGCATGTATGTTATGGGCTGACATGTATTCTTGTTAGTCCAGTTCATGCTTACCCTGCCAGGAAGGGAGCACTTTGTGTGTAGGAGTGTAGTGGATTCCTCATAAAAGAATTTGGATTATTCGTCAAATGTGTGTTAAGGTTTTGTACTCAAGCTCACAGGAGGTGCTAACTGTTTTACTTCCCAGTGCTTGTAGCTGACAATAATTCTCAGTCAAGAATTATTTAGCAAATAATTCAATTCACAGTATTTTTACTTTGCAACACCAAGAGAACACTACAAGATGGAAATTTCTTGTGCAGTAAGAGAAGGGAACTAACAGCACAGTGAGGCCATCAAAATAACTTGAGAGGTTTGTTATGTGCATGTCTGATTCTGACATTGCCTATCCATCTTAATTACATACTCACAGAATGGGTCAGGTTGAAAAGTACTGCAGGGAGTCATCGGTGTAACCTCCCTGCTCAAGCAGGGTCATCCTAGAGCACCTGGCACAGGACTGTATCCAGGTGATTCTTGAATATCTCCAGTGAGGGAGACTCCACAACCTCTCTGGGCAACTGTTCCAATGCTTGGTTACCCACATGGTAAGAAGTTCTTCCTCATGTTCAGGTGGAACTTCTTGTGCATGAGTTTCTGCCTGTTGCCTCTTGTTCTATTGCTTGGCACCACTGAACAGAGCCTGGCTCCATCCTCTTGACACCCTCCCTTTAGATATTTATACACATTGATGAGGCTGAACAGGCCCAGCTCCCTCAGCCTTTCCTCAAAAGAAGGAGGCTCCTATCCCTTAATTATCTTTGTAGTCCTTGGCTGGACCCAGTCCAGGAGCTCCATATCTTCCTTGTACTGAGGAGCCCAGAATTGGACACAGCATTCCAGCTGTGGCTGAAGATGAGGAGAGGGGCAGAATGGTTCTTTTCTGCCCATCTTGCCAGCCTGTTGAGGTCCTTACGAAGGTCTGCAAAGCCCTCTGGGGTAGTGGTCACTCCTCCCAGCTTTGTGTAATCAGTGAACTTGCTGAGGAGGCATCTGCCCCTTCATCCAAGTCATTGATGAATGGTTTAAGCAATACTGGGCCCAGTATTGAAACTTGGGGGGATGCTGCTAATGACAATTAGCACAGTTGAAAAGCCATGAGTGATGTTACTGACCACAAGATACATATTTTCCCACTTTGATGGCCCACTCGTTGAGCTGAGGTACAGGCATTAAGATGACATATTTATGTGTAATGTCCCATAACAGCAAGGCAGATGTTACCAATGAAGTTCCCTCAGCCCTGAGGACACAAAAAGAGACAGGACTGTGTTTTCCCAATGTATCTTTAAGCCTAATGTGGGAATGTGACATATGGTGAAATGGTGGCTTGGGAGTGCTGTTTGGTTGAAGGTAGGAAAGTATGTCTGTAGTGTGGTGGCTGCAAATCCTTTAGGCAGGATCTATACACTGCACTGGGTAGGAAAGATGACAAAAGCACACCTAAATAGGCACATCAATAAAGTCCCTTCTTGAGTTATATCAACAGAATGACATTTGCATATGTGAGAGGATGCACATTTTGCTCTTCTGGTTTCGCATTTTAAAGATAATCATGTGGTCCTTAGGAAATTAGCAGGAAGCCAGCAGCAGAGAACTGATTTCCCAGTGATCCCCAGGCATCTTCTTTCAGTCACTGCCAAGTACCAGTAGGAAGTGAGGATTTAGTTCTTCTGACATAGTTTTGGTTTATGTTTCCTGCTGAGATTGCAACTTTATTAATGTCCTCAGAATGTTCCGGTCAAGGCACACTCCATGTTGGCTTGAAAAATATGAAATTAATGATCTGAGAAGTGCTATGGGGGCATCTGAGAAATCTAATGTTTCAATGTGGTAGGAAAATTGCATTCTTTCCAGGGAATCAAAAAGCAGCTGAAATAAACTGTTATGACACAGAGAGTTCTGATCTACTATGTGGTTTTCTCCCATCCTGTAAATGAAGCTGGACAATTGCTTCAGCTTTGGAAAACTGCGAACAATATTTTGTAGACCTTAGCTAGTGGTAGATGTTTCACAGCTAAATTAAAAGCACATCAAGCCAATAATTTTAAGTTTGGTTGAGAAGTAATCACTTAATGTCATATTGTGGGTTGGTTCTTCTTTTATTTTTAGCCTTTCAAGTGAATAAAGAATACTTTGCTCCTGTTTCATTTCCTTTTATATTTAAATATAACACTTTACATTGTATGATAAAGCATCATATCAAGCCCTTAACATCTCTGAAGCTTTGCCAGCTTTGGTGATTCGTCAGCACTGAATGGTGTTGGGGTTTTGAAGCATATGTTTTATGGCACATGTTCCTGTGCTGATTTCTTCTTTTTAAATTGCTATATCCTTTGCTTGTCTTTTCTCTTTGGTAACCTTGAGCTATTCCAACGTCACTAGTTCTGGTAAATGAGTCTTTATTGAGAGATAGGACAGTATGGATTTCTGTATAGCTCATACCCAATTTCAGTGTATCATGGAATCCTTAGAGAAAGCTTCCATGGAATCCACAAGACATTTACCTGATGAAGATTTAAATGCTTGACAGAACATAGACTGTTGTATTTAGTTATCTCTGTGCTTTTTTTAAATTAATTTCAAATCATGCTTTCTATTACGTAATTTTTTCCGGAATTTGTTGTAGACAGGGATGTCTTTTAAAATTACATTAGAACATGTCCAGTTCTCCCTGTCAAATGTATACAAAGTTCTGTTTTAATTCCAGTCTGCGTTTTGGAGGAGTGTTTGGAATGACAAATCAAATAATCTGTCTGATCTTAGCTTGACCTCCATTTCACTTCAGAATGAAACTATTGTTATAACAGCTCCTCTGAGCTTAATACTGGGCAGTGCAATATAGAGCAGACCAAAATCTGGTATACATTGCATAATGGTCCAAATTTTATCCAACCAGGGGATTTATGGACAGAACAAGGACAACGACTTTCTGCAAGGAAACTCTTTCCTGCCTTTTTCTCTGCCTAGAGAAAGTGTGATAGGTCATGAAAAAATCTGAAACCTTTTGTGTTTGAGTGGATAAAATGTGTTTGCTTTTTTGATACTGTGTGCTTTTGTTAGCCTTCTTCATAAATGAATGTGTTGCAGTGCCAACAATTTTAAAGTGAGGGCCATGTGAGACACAGCTTGACTCTTAATTTTGAAAAGGGAAAGCCTATAATTGGAACCAGCTGACATCTAACCCCTCTTTTATTCATCGGTATAATAAGCATGAAGCTGTGCCAAAATAGATGTGTTTAAACCCTACCCATGGGTGCCAATATGTGATTTCAGCAGGAATCTGTAATCTGTGGAAGAGCTTTGTATATGCTGCTCTTCTCTTTCATTCTCTTGCTACCAGCTGAAGTGAACACCATCAACGAGAGCACTGAGATCCTTCATTTGAGCCCTGCTGTCACAACCGAGTACGTGGGTGAGAAACCGGAGAAGGCCGAGTTCTGTGACCGCTCCTGTGAAGAGCTGGGATCAATGTTCACAGAGCTCACCGGCCTGCGCATCGTGGTGAACAACTTGGCTGATAACCTCCAAAAAGTGGTAGGTACCTGTAAGTCCGGAGAACTGACACAGGTCTGCTGTGCAGTCCTCTTTCCTTCCTTATTTTTAGCCAGGACAGTTAACAGAGGTTTCTGTATTACATATGAACACTTGTTAGTATATCTACATAGTATAAAGATGTCCTCTTTTCATTGTGACTAGTTTGGCATTTCTTGAGTATAACTCTTTAATCAAGACTTGGTTTTTACAGACTGGGTTTAAAAGACTACACATACATGCAGTCATACAGAGTAGGAAATACTCCTAAAGGTTTGGAAATTGAAAGCTAGCAATCCCAACCTTGCCTGCTTACTGTTAAAGCCTTGTTACCATGTTTGCACCATTTATGAATGCATCAGTAAGTGGCTACATGGGGTACCTAAACTGTAAGTAAATGTACGGGATTTTCATAGTTGAAGTATAATGGTGATGTTTTGCTGAAGTCTGCCCCTCTTCTTACTCTGAATCAGCTAATTATTTCTGAAGGAATTTTATTACTATGCCATATGTCTCAGGACTAAAATCTTCTCATCTAAAGATGAGCCGTACTAGACGAAATCAAAATGGCTAAGAACAGATTTCCCTTAATATTGTGTGACTGTGTTAGTACCATTTCTAGAAGAACTGCTATGCAGGACTGCAGTACTTGAGAACATCTTCCTTATGTACATAAATATGTAAAAATGCATTTTTTAATGGAAGAATTAAGTCCAGTGATGTCTCAGTTTTTTCTATTTAAAACAGTTTGCTTATGAAATACACAAATTGTTTTCATTAATTCCATCTTCTAGTCTGAAGAGAACCAAATTATGTGGGAACTGATTGGGCCTAACAAAACACTGAAGAACCAACCAGTTTGCTGGCAGGATGGCCGTGTCTTTGCAGATAATGAAAGCTGGATTGTAGATAGCTGCACCAAGTGCATTTGCCAGGTAAGGTTTTGGAAGCCTTCTTCTCTGCAGAAATGGATAGTGGGTTTAATCCAGCTCAACTGTCCAGGTCAGGTCATATTAACTTAGAGCGTGGCTGGACTTAATGACATTTATAAAAGGTAGTTCTCATGTCCGTGGTAGTTAGAATAAATCAAAACATTTCCACTCATGAAACTTCTCCAGATGGCCACCTTCATTTACCTCTGTCTGTGAGCATAAATCAGTAAGTTGATTTTTTTGCCTTTAGGATTCCAAAATTGTGTGCAATCAAATCACCTGTCCAGCAGTCTCCTGTGCCGATCCAGCTTTTGTTGAAGGTGAATGCTGTCCAGTCTGCTCTCACTGTGAGTATTTAGCCAAGGTGAAAAATAGATCGTCTTTGGCATTATTTAAAATCAGTACTACTGTTTTTGAAAGCTCAAAACAAGTAAGATGTCAAGGCAGGTAAGATCAAATATAAAACTTGTATGTAGGCAAAGATCATATGAAGTAACTTGAGTGCTTGAAGTTACCCTCTGAAGGACTTGGTCTGTCTTCATTGGCTATATTGGTTGCTTAGAATTAAGATGATAACCTGCCTAGCTACCTTGGACATAAACTGTTGAAAGCATGCTTCTCACCACTCATGTTTCACATTTTTATTGCCCCTTCAGAACAATGTGCTCTTGATCATGTTCACCATTAGGTAGCTTTTAAAGGTGGGGCCACATCTCATCATACTGAAGCCAAGGGCAGTTTGGACTCAGTTTGGGCTTGGTCCGTTCCAGAGATAAGATGTTCTTCCTCCAAAGATCAGCGTTTCGTACAAATACACTGGACACAAGTTCATGAAGATCCAGGATTCTTATCTGAACTAACCTCTCATTATATTACACCATAATTCTGTAACTTCAGTGGCAACTTGGGAAAGCAAAATTAGAAAAGGAGAGATCTAAATGTTAAAATACATCTTCTGCCGAAAAAGAGAAGTGAATATCTCCTAAATAGGATAACAAAGTAACTTTCAAAACTAAGCACTTTTTCATACCTTTTGTTTTGCAGCTGATGACAGTGAGGAGGGCTGGTCACCATGGTCAGACTGGACAAAGTGCTCAGTTACCTGTGGCTCTGGGACTCAGATGCGAGGAAGGTCGTGTGATGTCACCAGGAGTGCTTGTACAGGCCCACACATCCAAACAAGGATGTGCAGCTTTAAGAAATGCGACCATCGCAGTAAGTAATACAATTTCTTCTTTTTTAAAAGCTTCTTTGGACATCTCAAAGCAAAACCAAGCTTAGTCAGGGCAGTATGTACTTGAGAAATCCTATACGCACAATTAAAGTAGCTGTCATTAGATTTGATGTAATTTTTACCCTTTCAAATATTCCTCCTTTTCCTGTCAATTTAATAGGTATGTACATTATGAGCTCAGCTATGTCAAAAATAAAGATGATGAGTGATCCTTTCTTTATGAGCTGGAGTCTTTCGTTTGAACTCAGTTTGGAGACAACACTTAGTTCGTAACTGTGATATACAGGGCTGTGTTTACATCTGCTGTTCGTTGATTGTTGGGCCATCCCATTAACTTAGGTGTGTTTAGGAGTACAGTAATCATGGAAGATTTTTGCAAAATATCAAACTGCTTTTATATTTAAGGCACTTACAAGGATGATATTCCAGAAGTGTAGTTAATACTCTTGCAGGTACCTGTGATTTCCAGGCTAATATAGTACCTAAGGCAATATCTAGCAGCTGACACTGCTAGATGTCCAAATGTGCATTTTGAACAAATGATTGTTTCAGTGGAGAAGTTTATTTTTAAGTAAAATGTCTGACGTCACTGTTAGTCATACGTTGGTTACTGAAATTCCTGAGAAAGCTGTTCTTGAGTACCTGAGCTGCCATGCTGGGCTTTGTAAGTGAAATGGTGGGAAAGAGATGGAACATTCATCAGATGTGGCAAGAGGCTCATTCGAAGGCTAACTTCACAAGTGAGTTTGTATTACTGCTCCAGGTGGGCCGTTTGCTTGAGTTTTGCTCTTTTCTCTGACAGTACGTCAAGATGGTGGCTGGAGCCACTGGTCTCCCTGGTCTTCCTGTTCAGTTACCTGTGGAGTAGGAAATATCACCCGCATCCGCCTCTGCAATTCTCCTATTCCCCAGATGGGTGGGAAAAACTGTGTGGGAAATGGGCGTGAAACGGAGAAGTGTGAGAAGGTTCCATGTCCAGGTATGTCTGTGGTCTTGAATCAAAAGTAACACAATAATATTCTAGCTGAATTCCTTATCTTTTTTCAGATCTAAATGGCAGTGAATTTCTGTGATGGAAAATACAATTTTATCTTATGAGTGAATTAACACACAAGGGTGCTTTGCAAAAGAAGACAACAATGCACTCAGAGGTTTTGTAAACCTTCTAATTTGGCTTTAAATATTAAGAGTTCGAGAAATTTCCATTTTAGTGGTATATCTCTGCATATCAAAAATAAACAATTCCCTTTCTAAAAGGAAGCTGTCTCTGTACTTGTTAGGAATAGACATAGAATCCCCCAATAGTCAGATTTCTTTGAAACTGTGCATTCATTTTTTACACGTTCAACACAATTAATTGTTATTGTAATTCTTATTCATCTACACTTTTAAACAATTTTTAGAGACCTTTCATTCCACCCACTTTCACTTTCATGTAATTTTTCCTCCCTTTTTTCTCTTTGCATATCCAGTTGGCGTGGCATGCTGTTTTGAAGTATTGGCCAAAACATGCCTTTGAAGCAGTTGGGTATTTTTCATTTGTTTCTGAAATATTGCTGTCTCAGTACAAACATCTGCCAACATCTTTCTATGTACATAGTGAGGAGGTGTCTCTAGCCAGGGATCTGATGTAGGATTGTTGTCACTGGCACCACATGTCCCCACTTTATTGCCTGTGATGCTCTGCTCTTTTGCATATCTTAGTGAATGGCCAGTGGGGTCCTTGGTCTCCGTGGTCTGCCTGCACTGTTACCTGTGGAGGAGGAATCCGTGAGCGGTCTCGCCTCTGTAACAGTCCAGAGCCACAGTATGGAGGAAAGCCATGTGTGGGAGATACCAAGCAGCATGATATGTGCAACAAGAAGGATTGCCCGATTGGTTGGTACTCATTCTTTATTCAGTCTGAGTAATTGTTATTGCTCTTATTTCTTTAATGGGTAATTATGAAGTGGCACCACAGGAATCTGCTAATTGTAACTTTGTTTCAGTAGAGGACATTTAGCTATTTTGAGTGCTGTTTAGTGGGATTTTATATTTACTCTCGATACTGACTTCTTGAACAAGCATGCCTTTCTTAGAAAGGGATTCAATATGCTGTAATGCATTCAACTGGATGTAGCATTCTGTAGTCTTTTCATATTAAATCAATAGTATTTAGTCTTAAATGCACTTAATAATGCTAATTTTAGGGGTGTTATAAGAGTCTGTTGCATCAGGTGTGGTTTAAACTAATGCTCAGAGAATACCTGTTTCTTAAATGAAGTTTTACATGCCTTTTATCCTCCTTACTTAATTTACCTTTTTGTGTGTCTTTGCCAGATGGGTGTTTATCAAATCCTTGCTTTCCTGGAGCAGAATGCAACAGTTACCCAGATGGATCTTGGTCATGTGGGGCATGCCCAGCAGGGTACCTTGGCAATGGTACCGTCTGTGAGGATCTTGATGAGGTATTGACTTTGTTTCCATTAACATCAGGCAATCACTGTGAAAAATTCATATTTGGGAATTACACAGCCATCTAATTGGTTTCTTCTTTCTTTCTTTACTTGCAGTGTATAGCTGTGTCAGATGTTTGCTTTAAAGTGAATCAGGTCCATCGCTGTGTGAACACAAATCCGGGTTTCCACTGCTTGCCATGTCCTCCACGCTATAAAGGAAGTCAGCCCTATGGAGTAGGGCTGGAAGTTGCCAAGACAGAGAAGCAAGTAAGTGATGTTGGAGGGAATTTGATGGCTTTGAGTAATTCACATCTGAAATATCTTTTAATGACAGCAGTGACAAACTTGGGTAGCAAACAAAAATGGCCTGAAATAAATAACTGTTGTTCCAGAGTATGTTTGTTTTGAGTAACAAGATGCTGAATTTGGGATTGGCTTTTTTAAGGGTTTGATTTTCTTTAGACATCTGCACAGTTTTACCAAATGAGCCTAAAATTCCAGGAGCAAACATTTCCTTGCTTTGCACTCCTTTCTCTGAGGTTTGCATATGTATTCTGGAGAGTGGAAACTGAAGAATTAGGATTGTTTTTTTCATAAATATAACGCTGTTAATGTCAGTGTTATCAGAGACGTCTGAAGTTCTCAGTCCCTAAATTCCATTGGGCCAAAACTTACCAGTGGTGAAGGACAGCAGGAAGTGGAAGTGAGGTTGAAGACTACAGTTTTCTCAACAAGACAAAAATGTTAAAGCGGAAGTCATGGGATGCCTTCTATTTGCTGCTGTTCAGTCAACCTGTGGTTAGCTCAGCTTGTGAATTCTACATGTAAACCATCTGTGTAAGAGTCTCAAATACTTTCAATGAAAAATATGGTGATAAGCAAGAGGTAACAAAAACCTATGTGAGGTGAACACAAGAAGTCCTTAGGGTCTCTTTGATTTAAGAAAATAAGATAGTCCCTTTATACTGTCAGGCAGAACACTAAAGAAAAGAGGTGAGTACAATCTACTTTCTGCTGCAGTTACTTTTGGGGGTTTAATGACATCTGGAAGAAAGCAGATACAGTTCTGAAATTGTTAACCACTTTAATTGCTTTTTAAATAATGCCCAATTTTTCCTGTGGTTTGTGTTAATTAATTTCATTGTACATATTTGTTGGAGTTGTGAACTGACAGAGCAGTATGATCTACTAACCACAATTAAAACAAAGTTCCTGTCTTCAGACCTCTAAATAACTGATCTGATTTTCACAAAGTTGAGGCACACACAGCTGGCTGTGATTATCAGGTTTCAGTGAATATGCTCCATCCTTTATAGGTCTGTGAACCTGAGAATCCATGCAAGGACAAGACACACAGCTGCCATAAATCTGCAGACTGCATCTATCTGGGCCATTTCAGTGATCCAATGTACAAATGTGAGTGTAGGACAGGTTATGCTGGTGACGGACGCATCTGTGGCGAGGATTCGGATTTGGATGGCTGGCCTAATAATAACTTGGTCTGTGCTGCTAATGCAACATATCACTGTGTGAAGGTAGGTGAAAAAGGTTGATAAAAATGCCACGCATTAACAAAATTTTCTCTTTTTCCTAAATAGTTGTGAGTAACACCTTTAATTTGTGATACCAGTGGTTGCTTTCAGTAAGCTTTGGACTGTTACAGCGTGCTCATTTTCTAGGAGATGCTGTGAAATGTGTTTTCACTTCATCTGGTAAGATACAGTAAGGGATTCCCAAAACTAAATCCAGAGTCCTCTGCTTTGGGTTTCTTCCTATGCAGATGATTGGGATGCTTGTGAATGGAGTTAGCATACTGAGCAGGAACTACCTAAGGCATGAGTGTGAAGCACATAGCTAAAGAGAACCAAACAGGGATTTTGGGGCCCAGGTGAGTGTGAAATCCTGCCTGCAGGACTTTTAAAAAGACACTGACAGCCATGTAAAGGCTGCACTTCTAGATGCTTTCTTGAACTACTCTTTCCTTTTAAAAAGTTAAGCAGACCACATGCTGTGAAAACTGGATTCAGAGCCTGAGATAATTTTTGACAATAGGAGCCTAAGAGAGAAATGAATGTGAATAATGAGAGGAGTTCTCCTTATTGTTAAAAGCTCACGGGGACAGGATGAGAGATTCAGCCTCTCTCACCCTTCAGACATGTGAAGTCCCAGCTCTCACCCTCCCAAGGGTGACCTGCCTGCCACCATTGGGTCTAGACCTGGCAAATGGGACTCGTCCAATCTTGCTGTGCAGCTGTGTTGTTGTAGGGAACAATAAAACATTACTACACCAGTGAGAAAATCAGCATCAGGGAGCCTAAAAATGGTGGCATGTAGGTTTAGCAGGGTATGTCCAGCATGGTATGTTCCTTGGGACCTGGTTCTGTGCTCATCTGAAACACACAGAAAGTCCTTCTTGGTTTCATGGCCTGAGGTTCCTTCCGTGGGGAGTTGCTCAAAGATGGTGAGCCTCCATGTAGGTCTCATCCCGATGCAGTTATACTGCTGTATGAAACCAGGCTGAAAGTTGTTCCACATCTACCAGTTTAACAGTGGCCCAAATAGCTGAGGGGAAAAGGCACTTCCTGACAGGCAGTTCCCTGGATTCTAGTTCTAGGTGGTGGCCTTGGTGATGGTTGAATGACAGGCACAATACAGAGGGGCATACACCATTTGCAGCAGCAAATTAAGCAACTAGGATGGAGGAGTTTTGTCTGAGAAGAAGGCATATGCAGGTGTTCAGTTTTAAACACCTACCTATGGGATCACTGACAACACTGGAATACCTGTATATGTGCACTAGGCAGATGCTCAAGTATTTTGCTGATCTGTCACGGCTGTAAGGGCAAGCTTTCTCCTCTGAGGTTTTTGAGGGTTTCTTTTCCCAGACCTGAAACATTTTGGTTTCTCCTTCTCCGTGTTAAAGTGATCTACCTATAAACCTTCTTGAAGTTCTAGCACAAAAGCTTCTGCTTAAAAAATGAGGAAAGAAATGCAAAAATGACTGAGTTCTAGACTACTATAGTGGTTAAAACAAATACAGACCAAGAGACTAGGAAGGTTTGAAGATAAGTCACTCGTGAATCAGGGCTCTATCAGCCGAAGAGTTTCAGATATGGATGGAAACTTGGGCCTCAAATGTTGGTCTTCCTCACTGTAATTGGTGTCTGTTCATTGTGGATTCAGCCAACTCAGCTGTTGCAGTTCATATATCCTTCTTTCAGTTCCTGTCATCAGAATTTGCAATGTGTTCACTCATGGTGTAACAAAAAGCATTAGTTTTGATTAAACACAACATGCTGAACCCATTCAGAAAAAAACCCTGTTTCCGAAGATTGTTTCATGTTTTGTGTAATGTGTTGATCTAATAGACACAAGTACTTCATTTAAGGCGACCCCTCCACCCGCCAAAAAAGACCCCTTTAAAAATACCACAAAATTTCAGGCCCTTATATTCTTCTTATATTCTAGTGGAGTAATTTGATTTTTAAAAGCTTCTTTCCTTGAGCTGATAGTGTTTGAAAATAAACTTACTCTTGTGCCTAATTTCTTTCACTGTATCAAAAATTTTTTTGTATCACTGGTAACCAATGTTGAGGTGGACAGTCAAGACTCCCCACAGGTGTTTGGTAAAAATTTTGGGTGTTTGATATTTATTACAAAATTTCCAGTTCTCGTTTTCTTAAGTTGTCTTTACTGTTAGAGCCACTGAGATTGAAAACATCTTACATCTCATATTCATTTTTTAGAGTATGTGTTACAAAAAAGATATTTCTGGACTCTATTGACAGATTCAGTTTTGGGTGAGGCAGATCTGGAATGTGAATAAAAAAATGAGAATAACAGAATGTGTTTTCATAGATGTATTTTTTCATAGCAAGTGGTAGAATTGCAGTGCATTTTAGCTGATTCTAGTATTTTTTTAAAAACGCATGTTAGAAGTTTGGCAAGCTATTTTACTTCTTATTTTTCAGTGTAACTTAAGAATTGCTTATTTAATATAATCATTCTTTGCAAAGCTGTGATACAAAATAAAGAGATGTATTTGTCTTTTATTTTTAAACACATGAGAGTGCAAAGGTACTATTTTGCAGAACAGTATAAAGACACTTTTTTCAAAACTTTCTTACAGTGTTCCCATTCATTGCTGTGTAGTACTTTCCATTGCTGTGTAGTTACTTTCCATATGAAGAACTGTTTCTGAAGACCTTCTCTTGGCTTGTTTCTTTATTTTTCTGGCAACCAAACCTGGCTGTTTTTTATATAATCTTCAAACATATCTCATGAATTGCCTATAAAAAGTTGATGTAAGAGTGCATGTCTGTGCGTGTGGTGTGTTTGTTCTCTGCTAGTTTCCTCTAAAATTTACTAGAAATGTCACTCTAATAGCAGCTGGGAAATAGAATGATTTGCAGATGCGTTTCACTTACTTTACAATATGAAAGCACCAAATGTATACTATCTTTGGCAGCAAACAAACAGGCACTTTAAAAAGTACTTTGCTGATGGCTCTTGTTTTATAGTCTCTGGTGTATGATATCTACTCTTCTGTCCAAGCAAGTTATTCTGACATAATGTAAACATATATATATATATATATATATATAGTATTGATTATTTCTTTTGTCCAGGATAACTGCCCCCTTCTCCCTAACTCTGGCCAAGAAGACTTTGATAAAGATGGCAAAGGAGATGCCTGTGATGAAGACGATGACAATGATGGTGTCGAAGATGACAAAGTAAGATGCGTATCTATCTGCAGTACATTTGACCTAAACATCTGATTTTAAGGAAAACCATTACAATAGATGTGAACTTTATTGTTCAGAGCTTCAGCTGGGTTATTCTGCACTTCCTTCCCTGAATGATGTGTAGTGCAGTGTAAAGCTGTGTTCAGTCAAAGGAGAGTAGTACTGTGCAGAGCAAAGCAGCCTGGGGAACCCCAGGAACTATGTTCTCTGTATCAGTTTTGAGTTCAGTTATGTACATGAAAACAGTTTAATGGAAAGTGGTATTGGATTTTTTTATATTGTAATGGGAGAGTTACAAGTCTACTGTCTTTGAAAAGCTGCTAAATATTTTATATATATATGATGTTATTTTTATTCATTGTAACTTGTTTCTAAAGCAACTAGAAGCACAGCCAGTATCAAGGGGAAATGATGGGAGAAAAATACCTAGCCTGGTTTCATACTTTCCTTCAGATCTGCCCTGAAGACAAATTAATTTACCTGCAGAGCCTAAAAGATAGCCATTTAGCCTAAAACTGTTGCCCTTGTACATTCAACAAAAAGACAGAGGCACTTTAAGAGTGTGCTTCACCCTGGCTTTTCTGAACATGTTTAGGATGAGTGAATTGGTGTTAGAATTTTACTGTTCCTCTTTGTTCCCTTCAGAGGGAACCTAGATGCTCTAGAGCTTCAGATGGTTAAAGCTGGGTAAGAGCTGTATTCATGGGGTGTCTATTTGGAAAACTTTAAAAAGCCCCCAAAGAATCATTTGATAAAGTAATATGATTTAGTATGTATATTGTTTTAAATTGTAGGTAAAAGTTGCTTTATGACCAGCGTAAGATTTTGACTTGCCTATATATGTTGCCCTTGATTATATGAAACATATTTCTGGGGAATTTAAAACATTGTGCTAAAAATATTATTCCCTACTAAATATGGGGTTTTTTCTCTTTAGCAGAGAAAAAGTAGCTTAAAGATTTTTTCCTTATGACCTCCCTTCAGATTCCATGACTCTGATGTAGCCCTCACTCTCACTGTTCTGGTTTTCTTTCTTTCTTCTTTGCATTTCACACTGATTACTTTCTCGTGCCTGTGCAAAAGCCCACGTGTAATTTGGGAATGTGTGAGATGTAAGAATTCTTCTGGCACATTTTGAAATTAGAGATTAAAGTGACAGGAAATTTTCGAAAGTCCATTAAAAGGAATGGCCTCAGGTAAAAATACTTTTTGATAAATGAGAGTATTTAATTTTAACTTTTTAAAAAACTTTTTACATTTTATTATCATGTCCAAAAGAACCCAGCCAACAAAAAGTCAATACTTTTTCCAATTGCAAAGGCAAAATATGTGATACAAACTTGAAAATACTGACACTAGTTTGGTCTAAAAAGTCAGAGTAACAATTCTAGTCAGTTTTTTTTGGTTTTGTTTTTTAAAAATGATAAAATGCAGCTGAAGTTGGCCTGATTTTGCAATATGTTCTGGGTTTTTTTTAAAGTCCATGTACCAGTGATACACCTTTATTTACATATCTGAGTACAGATCCAGTTTAAAATGCCTGTTGCTCTCCTTGTGAGTTGTGGAGCACAATTCACGTGTTTTGTACAGAGCAGACAGTGAGCCAGGCTGTCCAGGTGCCATCCTGTTACCACCAAGATCTTCAGTATAGGTACAACTTGTCCATTTTAAAAACAATGGATTAATATTTGATTTTTGAACTCTCTCCAAGATGAACAGGAGTTACCACTTCATAGTATGCTCTCATGAGTTGTAATTTATATTGTGAAATATTCTATTTTTTCTTTACTAGGACAACTGCCCTCTTCTGTTCAACCCTCGTCAGTTTGATTATGACAAGGATGAAGTTGGTGACCGCTGTGATAATTGCCCCTATGTGCACAACCCTGCTCAGATTGACACAGACAATAATGGGGAGGGTGACTCATGTGCTGTGGACATTGATGGAGATGGTATGATTTCACTTTTGAGAATTAGGTGCTGTTCCACAAGTGCACTTTGCGTTATGTCCAGTAAGATGGGCTACCTGCTTTTATACATGGAATAAAATCGGGTCTAGCAGCTCAAAAATGTAGGAGAAGACAGAGAAGGCTGAGGTTATCTGTCCTGTGTAGTGTAGTTGCCCATAAAGTCCCTAAATGACTACCATTAATATTATTAAAGAATAAATCACAGCAAGTCTTCATCAGTGTAATCGTAAAAAAAAAAAAAATCTTTTTTCGTCTGTGTTCCAAAGCAATCAGGGTCTAATATGACATTTGTGTTGACTTTTCCTTTTCCTTTTAGGGAGGGTAAAGAACTTCAGAACATTCATGCAGTTAAGACAATATCCATAGTAAAGTAATCTGCTTTTCCACAAATGTATGTAAAGCTCACAGTAATCCAAATACACATTTTTTTGTATGTCCTAAAATATTGATAAAAGTGTTTATTTCCTCTACCAGTAGGTTCCTATATAACCCCAATTTGGTCAGAATTAAGAAGGGGGAAAAACACGTAAATATAATTCAAAAATCATATCCCTGCAGCATTTCCAATGTGTGAGGATCCAGAAATACTAAAAGTTGAAGAAATCTAACTTTGGGTTTTCCACAATAATGTTTTAAACTTTTGCATGCTTATCTGACTTTAGCTTCTGAACATTTTGAAGTCCTCTCATCCTTCTTCTGATACATCAGGTTCATACTAGTACTCATGGTAGTTCTGCATTTGAAGAAAAATCCAATCATATGTTATTGGCTGAAAGATTATGCAAATATCCAGGGACCATGTAATATAGGAAAGGGTCCTTGTATCTTTCCCAGACACATATGCCAACCTGTGTTTGTTTCTTTTCATCTTATTATAATTTTGAAGTCGATTTTTGGGTTTATAATAAAGCTTCCTGAGGAGGAACAGTTTCTTTTGAAAATTTGTAATGCTATACAATTAGTGATGAACATGTTCTGATGAAATTAAGTTATCAAATACCGAGGCAGCTGAATATTAATACAGTTGTTTCTATACCAAACTTCAGAAATTTGAACCTGATATAGCTGTGTGTTCTATGCCATTTCTTAGAATGAGGGAAGAAAATCCAAAACAAATTATTTAAAAAGAAAAATATCCCACCCCTTTATCTGTTATTCTATGAAAAAGGACTAAATTCTTAGGACATAATCAGCCCTTATTCTAGCAAAATTCGGTGGAAAGATACATATAGAAAACTATCGTAGCAAGAAAAATGGAATTGATACAGTGATTTTTCTTCCTATTAGTCTTAACTATTTCATTTTGTAGCAATGATGTTGTAATAATCAGAAAGCTTATGAATCCCTTAAGAGCCTTGCTTCATTACTGGTGACTCCTACAGTCTATGGCTGTCTGTCTGTGTAGGATGTTGTATCATTTTGATTTTTTCAATATTTTGTTGTTTTTTTCTCCTAGATATTTTTAATGAACGAGATAATTGTCCTTACGTCTACAACACAGACCAGAGTGATACAGATGGTGATGGAGTTGGTGATCAGTGTGATAATTGTCCATTGATGCATAATCCAGACCAGGTAAATGATGAAAACAGTTTCCTTAATGTTTACATCAGAACAAGGGCAGAGAAAAGAGCACGGGAATTGCTATCAGTCCCTGTATGGGACAGCTGAAGAGGTGCATCTATATTGCTTGCTTTCACATCTCACATGGTGACATCTCTTTGTATCAGATGAAAGGGAAGTACAGTGATGACTCCTTTAATCCATCTGCAAATAAAGCCCTTCCCTGCTTGGGGGATCTTGGGGACCAGATCTTACCCACTGATAGAAGAATAAGTAGCCATACTAGCTTGAAGTTATGCTTGTGCTTTAAGCACAGCTGTCACTGTGGTACCATTTATCACTACAGAAACCCTTGAAGAGAAGTGTTGAGCAGTTAAGTACCAGGCTGTTCTTTTGCACTGAGTAAAAATAACAAAATTACTCTGTAACATTTTTTTGGGCTAGACTGATGCAGATAATGACCTCGTTGGTGACCAGTGTGACAATAATGAGGACATAGATGAAGATGGCCACCAGAACAACCAGGATAACTGCCCTTACATCCCCAACGCTAACCAGGCTGACCATGATCAGGACGGTAAAGGAGATGCCTGTGATCCTGATGATGACAATGATGGTGTCCCAGATGACAGGGACAACTGTCGCCTCAGATACAATCCTGGGCAGGAGGACTCAGATGGTAAGAACAAGGTCATACGAAATTCATTTAGTTCTTAGTATCTGATTTTGATCTTGGAGTATTAATATCTGGTGAAGAGAGACTTCACATCAAACTGAGCTGCTTTTGACATTTGGGACACCATGGAATTCATTGGAACTGAACTGGTCAGTTTGGTGCAGAGTTAGGGCATTAGGAAACATCTTTGACAGGAGCACAATTATATTTCTTCTATAATTAACCCTTTAATTATAAAAGACCTTTAACAAATTTAAAACAAAAAAACCCATGGACTTTTTAATATTCTTATTTTCACATTTAATTGAAATATTAAAAGTCTCGGAAAATATTTCAAACAGCTTGAATTTCAAATGTCTTAAAAAATGAAAAGCGAGCTGTTTCAAAACAAGTTACCTTCTAAAAATTAAAATGGAAAAAAAATATGGTTTTCTGCTCTATTTTGAAAAACAGACTATTTCTCCAGGAGTTTTTAAGTCTAAAAGTATTGTTAATTTTAAAATTTTTTTTAATTGACTCCTGAGCACTTTTTCTCAAATTTTCTTTATAAGCTACTTTAAATATGGCTTGATGATATACATGTCACAGTTTAAAAAATGGATATGTAATTTCTCTTTTTTCCATTTTTTTTTGGGTAAAATGTTGGTGGTCACCTCAAACAGTCCTTCTCCAAGCTTGGCATTATTTAAATAATGAAATAGTGATAGTTTCACAATGATATTTTAATTTTGAAAATGTTTATGATCCTTTGAAAACCACTAAATATGTTTACAATAATGACCCTTGCAATAAATACAGGTAAGCAATTTCTGTTCCAAGTTATACAGCTTGCTGGAGTCGTTCCACGGCTACACTGTAGAAATTGAAAGCAGAATTTATTACCTACACAATATATTTTTATGTACATTTAGAAAGATAAAATGCTGAGCCTTGTCTGATTTCCTGGTAAGACAATTGTTGTCAGTAGGAAGTTTCTGGTTGGTAGTCAGTAGTAGCTCTTAATTTATGTAACCTTTCAGTCCTATAATACCTGTCCAGAATACCTTTGTACTTGCCAGTCCCTGGAATAGCCCCTTAATTTCATAAACCCAGAATAAGGGTGACCCCAATCTGAGGTAGTTTAAGTCATCCAGTACCTGGATCTTGTAAGGGAAACTACATATGGATTAAAGATTCAGAAAAAGCAAATATTTAATCAATTTAGCCATCTCATCACTGTTATTAGCAACAGGCCCAAAAGAAATCTTTGGAAGAGGGGTAAATAAAGCCAAAAATTGTTCCCATGCTCTTGAAGATGTGAGTTTTAGCATATGAAGATGAGGCCCTGGAGAGTGCTGTTGGATGTGACTGGTTAAACAAACACTTTCTAACTTTCCTTGACAGGGAATGGATGTTGTCAGCAGCAACTCACTACCAAATGAACATCAGCTGGACTTTCAGTGAATAATTAGATTCTTGTGTGAATTATCTCTTTGATTTGGCAACGGAAACAAAATAGGAAATTCATTCCCTTTTCTCCAATAAGTGCTAAGACAAACAGGTGGAGGAGCACACAGCTGGTCAGGACTTGGAGTTCCCTATGGCAGATATCCAGGGTGGAAAATGGGACCATTTTACCATGTATCTGAGCTGCAGAGAGCCCTGAGATACTAGATGTTTCAGTTTTCTCTAATTACTCTTTTCTTTTTGGCTGTTGCCTAAAACTCATTCTGCTTTCTCTCTGAAAGCTCCATACTTGGGAAATGCTGTGTTGGCTAGTCATGGTAAGGTAGCTTTCCATTTTTCTGTGAAACATCTAGTAGTAGGTCAGTATTGAATGGGCTGGGTCATTGCTATTTCCCACTGTGTTAGTTCCCATGTTCTTAGGGCAGTCATAAACACTGGGGGAAAAATTAACCAGCAGATGCTCTGCTGTGTGAGTATAGAAACAAATTAGTAGGCAGCACTGGTTTTGCATTAGTACCCAGTGTGATACCCAGTGGTTCCTCTTGTAAAAGTTGGAGCCATTTGGGAATTTGTTTCTGTCTAGCCAAACTTGTCTAGCCAAACTTTTCTACATTATTTTCAGGTCTTTGTGCTGTTGTATGCAATGGAACAAGAGAGTCATTGACAATGAATTTTTTTTATAGATGCCTCCTTTCACTTCTTGCTATTCGAGGCACATCACATCTCCTGGTTTCCACTAATATTATGGGAAAACTAAGAAAGGAAGTAATTTTTAGTTTTTATAAAATATTTAGTGTAGTAAAAGCAGAAGCACAACTGTAGATGAGTTGTATTTTTTTGGTTCTCTAAAAATTCTTGTAATTCATATAACAAAACTTATTTTTTTTCTTTCCTCTAAGGCTGGTCCTTTTGAATACAATGCTGCCTTCTTTTCTCATACATTTTTCTGAAGCACTATGTTTTTTATAAGTCAAATTGTTCTACCCACAAGTGAACGAGTGGCTAAGCATGTAAGCATATTTTACTGCAACACTCTCACCCCTTTCTTTTGACATAGAGCTGACGCATCTGCAGTCTGAAGCATCTTAGATGGATTGTTGCAGAAAGAGTCTTAAGACAGTGATAAGAGTCTGAAAGAAAGTTTAATATGATCAACAATATATAAAGATTTAGTAATGTGCAGATGATTAAGATGCTATTGTTTGAATTGATTTGCACAGCACATATTAAAATGTGGTGTTGTATCCACATCTGGAACAAATCAAACTGAAAATGTAATGCAAGCATTAGTGAATTACATCAACATAGCAAACTTCCAACTATTCCCACCCTGATTCCAAAGTGGTGTATAGACTGGAGCTGGCTAAATTGCTAACAATTGCCTTTGCTTATTCACATTGCTTGCAGGTGATGGCAGAGGTGATATTTGCAAAGATGACTTTGACAATGACAACGTTCCAGATATTTATGATGTGTGCCCTGAAAACAATGCCATCAGTGAAACTGATTTCAGAAAGTTCCAAATGGTCCCTCTGGACCCCAAGGGAACAGCTCAGATTGATCCCAACTGGGTTATTCGCCACCAAGGCAAGGAACTGGTGCAGACTGCTAACTCTGATCCTGGAATAGCTGTAGGTGAGTATCACATATCAGTCATCATCTTTGGAAAAGTAACCAGTGATTCTGTGATAGGGAAAGGGAAAAAAGGTAGATAAATGCACCTTTTTGGTGCTGCAAACTTTGGACTAACCACGGAGACTGTATATGCCCAAAGTGAAAACAGCTCAATGCTGCCTGCATTTGCTGTCCATTCATCTCATCACTGACTGTAACATACATAAAATTCACAATTGAAAAAATTTATATAAGTATAGTGCCTGCTGTCTTCAATGCCCCTTGTAAGCAACTTATTTCTCTCCAGAAGTCTCCATGCAGGCAAGTGTAATTACCTCCTGTAATCACCTCCTCTTCTACAGGTTAGGAAACTGAGAAATACCACTTATGACTCCTGCCAAAATTCAGGATGTAGCTGGGACTGTTGGGTGTGTGCAACAGGACCCAGCATTGTAACTCAGTGTTTTGTCTCTTTTGTCCTCTCCCAGGCTACGATGAGTTCAGCTCTGTTGACTTCAGCGGGACATTCTATGTTAACACAGACCGTGATGATGACTATGCTGGCTTTGTGTTTGGCTACCAGTCCAGCAGTCGGTTTTACGTCCTCATGTGGAAGCAGGTCACTCAGACCTACTGGGAGGACAAACCCACCAGGGCTTATGGCTATTCTGGTGTGTCACTCAAAGTAGTGAATTCAACGACTGGTACTGGTGAACACTTACGAAATGCTCTCTGGCACACAGGAAACACCCCTGGACAGGTGAGAGATTTAAAACTTCAGGCCAACAGTGCGTGACTAATATTTTAAAAATAAGGGACATGTCTCAAAAATAATTTCCTTTCAAACTTCAGTTTTTGCAAATGTTATCAGTTTTTCTGCAATAACCATATTAGTAGTGTCAATAATAACATTTGCATTGTGTTTCAAAGAAAATCACACGTATAAAAGGGTAAATGAGGTGTGATCAAGAGGAAAAGGAGTGAGAGGTCTCAGCACAAATCCTTTGTTACTTCTGAATTGGCACTTGCTTCTTTGGTGTTCCAGCTTGTTTGAATTACACACGGTTTAGAGTACAGTAACAAGTGACAGAAAAAAAGAAAAGAAATTTAAAAAAAGATAGAAAAACTGCTGCTGTTCCAAATAGGGTCCAACCATGGAAGGAGCTTGTACATTTCTGAAATTACGTAGTAGGGCTTCAGATGTGGATAGGAATTGATAGGACCATTACTGAGTGAGAGTTTTCAAGGAGCAACCACACACAGTAACATCTGTTCAAGCTGCAGTCCCTCTCCCTCACTGGAGGCAGTCATGCAGCATCCGCTCTGCCAGCCTGTGCAAACCTGAAGGGTTCCAGAGGCATTTGGACAATACTCTTGGGCACACGATGTGACTCTCGGAGATGGTCCTTTGCATGGCCAGGAGTTGGATTTGATGATCCTGGTGGGTCTCTTGCAATTCAGCTGATTCTGTGACTTCATAAGGGAAGTCAAGGTTCAATGCTGTAATGGTCTTCAGTAACTCTAGCTATGAAATTGCAGATGAGTAACTGATCAACAGTTTAAGACGGAAATTTCCATTAGTCTCACCCCATAAAAGAAGCCTTTTGATCATACAGTCAAATGTTAAACCATTTTCAGTTTCATGCTCTGCAGAAAATAAGGTTTGGCTGTATGCAAAGTTACTATGGTGGATGCACAGCTGCTGGAGCATGGTGTGTTTCTAATAAGGTATTTGTATTCCTACTGTAGGTGCGTACTTTGTGGCACGATCCCAAGAACATTGGCTGGAAAGATTATACTGCTTACAGGTGGCATTTGATTCATAGGCCTAAAACAGGATTAATAAAGTAAGAAATATTTCTGTACCTCTACATTTTCTGGTAGCAATACTTTTGTCTCTGTTGATTTAAAAGCTATGTTATCAGTTTCATTGTTGTTTCTGGTAATTATGTTACTTGTGTGACAGTTTGTCCAATATTTTCGGAACATTTTGTTATCTTCAGAATAAATTATTTTCCTTTTCAGATGTATTTAATTTAGTCTGGATGGTTCAATATTTACATCAGCTAAATACCCTTAAATTGAAGAAAAAAGAATAGAATTCTTTCTCAATAGCTTTCCTGTAAAGGGACCAAAAATTCCTGAGCAAAACTCAAAGCAAGATTAGAACATGAGATTGCTCCCCAGCCTGTGGAATTTCAGTGAATGAAATTAATTAGAAACATGAGCATTGCCTCAGGGAGGTAGGCCAAGGGCCTGTCTACTTCATCATCCTGTCTCCCGTAGTGGCTTATACAAGACACTGCAGAAGTGGCCATGAGCACATCTGTAATGCACACAAGGAGCTGTGGCATATGACTTTCTGTAGAGCCCAGCTGTTTAGCTGATGCTCCAGAGACTGAGCATTAACTGCCCATGTTGGTTGTATCTTTTACTGACTACTGGAACTGTAAAGGATATTTTTCGTGGGGTAGAGTCAGACCTTACCTCTAAAGGTCTTGTTTGTGCTTATTAGCAGGGGATTTTCATTTGTCTGTGAAAGACTAGGTGTAGACAAATTAGGATAGACTAAGTTACCTGTTTCTTGGAAAGAGAGGAGCTTCTTTATGGATTGGTGTATTGCAGTGCAAAGCACTGACTGATACAGGTCAACAGGAAACTTGATTTTTCTCATTCATGTTGCTGTTACCTGTAACTTCCTTCACAGAATCTACATAGGGTCAGACAAAAGATGTTACCACTAGTATCACATTAGATTAATCTAGCATGACAAATTCTGTGGTTTGGGGCATTAAATTCCTTCATACTTTAGGGTGTTCTGACAGAAAATAAATTAATTATTTTGCTCATGTAGTCATGAAACAATTCTATTTGTACAGAAATATCAATTCCATATGAACATGATCAGAGCTATGTAATTTTTTTTGGTAGGATGAAGGAACTACTAAACTCTTCCCATATGTTTTGAGTTCTTGATATGTTGAGAATTATATTAAATAGGGTTATATGAACATGAAAATCTGTCATTTTTTTGCTGTTCTTTTCACCATCCATTAAATACTGATTTCAGGGAGTTTCATACTTGTCTTTGTGCACTTTTCAGGAAATAAAACACTTCTAGGAAGCTGCTCAAGTGTTTTCATTCTCATGTGAAGCCATCTGTATTGCTGTGTATAACCACATTGTCAGTTGAAGCAGGACACTAATCCCTGCTTCCACAGCCTAGTCTAATTAACAAACTATAGAGTAATTTCTCATTTGGCCCAGGAGAGTGAGAGCCTAAAAATCTTGACTATCTCAAGGTCTTTCAGGAGAAGTGGAGCATCCAAGTTCGAGGAAATGCAGTCTTTCTGATAAAGAAAGAAAGAAAATGAAGTTCTGTCTTTTGAGGTCTTTTGTCTCCAGGGTGGATGCCTGAAATACTAAAAAAAAAACCTCCAAAAACCAAAAAATCCAAGTTCTCCTTTTCCAATTTATTATTAGTCTAGCTGTTTGTGTCCAAATCCTTCCAGCTTTCATTAAGCTCTTAAAATGTCTGAAATTGAGATTCAGCATGTCTCCAATTAATCTTTTGTTTGACTCTGAAGGCATGGTTCTTCCAATTTCTGATGCTGGCCCCTGCACCTAAAGATAAATAAATCAGCTGTTCACACAGCTGCAAAGACAGCTTTGCTCAGTGATGGGACAAGGTCGTGTGCTAACCCCTGAGTTCACTGGGACAGGGGCTTATCAGTGAATGCTAGTACATGACATAGTTCATTCCAGGAGACATGACTGTTCTAAATAAAGAACTGCGAAATCTTTTGCAGATGGTGTGCATAAAATCACTTAAAGGAGCAGCCCCACTGCTTCTGATTAATGTGTTATGGCTGCCAGCCAGGGGGGTGTGAGATAAGGATGAGAAGTGATCCCCACAACGAGGCTGGGTTTTCTGGTGCGTTTTTAGAGACTGTTACCAGCTCTTACACTGGACACTGTATTATCTTCCTTGTTTCATTTTGTTCTTTACAGAGTTCTGGTTTACGAAGGGAAACAAGTCATGGTGGATTCTGGACCAATCTATGATACAACTTTTGCTGGTGGACGATTAGGCCTTTTTGTCTTCTCTCAAGAGATGGTCTATTTCTCTGACCTCAAATATGAATGCAGAGGTTAGTTACAGAAAATGTCTGGAAAACGCTGAAGCCTTTGATAACTTGTGGAGCAAGCACAAAGTGTCTAAATGAAAAGTATCCTCTAAATGAAAAGCAATCTGTAATATCATAGCATTTATTTGCATCATATTGATTTGTTGAAATGCCATGAATGCCCCTTGCTCCTACAGTAATCTCAATTTGAATAATAAATCCCAGATGTTTAATACTATCCACATGCAAAAAATGAGGTAGAAATTTCTGAGAGAGACTTGCTTAGAATTCTCTCTGTATATCCACTGTCCTCTGTAGGCTATTTCAGTATTTCCTGCAGGCAGAGATACTTCTGGATCACCCCTCTTTCAAGAGACATGGAAAAGTGAGCAGATATCTTTAATGAGCATGTCTGCCTGTAATACCTTGACTGAAGTGTTTTGAAATACAGAAAATGCTTTTCCTGCTATTCTTGTATATGGTTTTGTGTATGCACTTAGATACATAACTGTACACACACATGCTTGTTTCTTTCTCTAGGTAGGCACATGTGTTTTTATATAAATGTCCTCCCATGTGTAGGAGAATGAAGAACAGAAGGCATTGTGCTGCATCTCTTTAGTGTGTCATGGTGGAGTTCTTGTGTGATTGACTTCTTAACCAAAAATCTCCAACCACAATTAAGATATTTTCTCCCATTTCTTTCAGATGCTTGAGCAATGGTTGCTGCATTACCAGCAAAGTACTGTAGATGCTATGCAACCCAGACACCTCAGTACACCCTGGTACTCCCAGTTTCTATTTTTGTGTACCTCCTGCCCTCTGTCCTCATGCTCCACTCTCCAGGATCTTCCCAGCTGCTAGGAGTGCTTCAGCCATCCTTCCACCCAAGTGCCTTCTCACAGCCAGGACTAATGAAACCTAAACGTGAACGTCAGACCCACCACTGAAGCAAAAGCAGATTGATACATTAGAACACTTCTGTAGAGTGAAAACTTAGCAAAACGTGTTTGTTTGTTTACTTGTCTCTTTCAAAGAATGACGTTTACATATAAAAATGTAATTACTTAATGTATTTATATATATGGAGAAAAAGAGGGGGGATGATGATTATCAGTCGTTATGTTTAAGTGAGGAAAAATGTGTTTTAATATTTTGGGTATATGGTTGACACTTCCTTGCTCTGATCAAGACTGGACTTTAGTAACATAAAGCTTCTGGGTCTAATTTTAGCAAAGTAATGGAGGGCCACACCAACAGTGAAAATTACTTTAAATATAAAAGTAAAGCTCAATTATAAACATTTCTTGATTCAAAAAGGTGCTTAGTTGATAAAGATACTCTTAGTAACACGCTTTAAAATTATAATTGGTAGAACTGTCAAATTTGCAACCTAAAGCATTCTCTAGTAGGGGCTTTATTCAGGACAGACAGAATTGAACTAGAAACTCATGTGAAAGGGAAGAGTGATTCATTGAAACATCTGAAGCTATCACTATTGTCTGACTTTCAAAAAATTATTTCCACTTGCCCTGTTTTCATCATATTCTGCATTACCTTGTAATAAAGAATATACCATGACCATGTGGAGCAAAATGAACCTGAACCACTTTTCCACCTCTGCTGCAAAAAGCACTTTGACATCCTGAATCCTGATTTGGGTTTTTGAAAAGGTGGCAATGCCGCCATTACTTAATTCGGTAACATATGAATTTAAGGTTCCATTTATAAATATTTTTTTTAGTATTTATTGTGATTATCACACCAAGCTACCTTCTCTGATAATTGATTTTAAAGCATATAATGCATCAGTAATACATTCACAAATAATATTTTAAAGCTATTTTTGAAAGCATATCAAAATATGTAGATATTGTCACAGCATGGCCTACACTTAAATATAGTTCCATGGGTTATAGTCATGTATACTTTAAAGTTAAATGAATAATAGTAAGGAATTTACAAATGGAACCTTAATATATATCCAGTTACCCAAACTTTAATATGTTTGTATTGTTACCTATGTCTGCTGTATATAGAACTTCTTAAATAATGCTGAAGGGGTACCAGTGTTTATTCTAAACAGATACAACAGTTACTCAGATAAACAATAGTATAGACATGTTTAACATTTTTGCTTTTTTTAAGTTGTATTAGCTTTGTTCACAAAAAGAACACACGCTGGTGTAATTTTATTCATAGATGGGATACCTGATGGAAGAATACAGTACCTCTGCCGCCTTCTAGGGCACAGTGAGCTAAATGTCGAATCAACTTTTTCTCCATTGAAATAGATTTTCTTGCTATATTCATTAGGAAGGAATCAAGAGTTGCTGGCTTTATTGCACATTTTATAGTATTCATATTATCAAATATTTTTAAATTTTTATTTCAGTTTGTTTTGTTGCTGGTTTTTCTTTTGTTTTGGATTTTTTTTTCACAAATCCTCTTCATGAGGTTTTTAAATATTTCAGTTTTTTTGGTGTTTCAAATGGCATCCCCAAGTTCCAAGCAAAAGGGAGGATGACTTCATTAAATGTAATGAGTAATGGCTGTGTAGGGTTTTTTGTTTTGTCAGAGAGAGACATCAGTTTTAGGGATGAAGATGTTAATATTTGGACTGTATCATAATTTTCCTATTCTATGTAAATTATTTATGATGGGGTTTTTTTATTTCTTTTCCTTTTTTTTTCCTTGCAAGTGTGTGTGAGAGAGTGAGATTGATGAAATTTCATTTTGTTTTGCCAAAGATTGTAAATAATTATTTATTTGTTTACAAGGACGGACCTTTATCGATCGACGTCCTGATTCATTTAGTCAGATCCTCATTTTTATATATATATTTTAAGAAATTAATAATAGGAAATAAACTGTAAAAAGGTTTTATAATCGAAAATCTCTTTACCTTTTTTATAGCTAAAGTTTTTCTTTAAAGAAAATATTCCATTCCCCTAAGCCCTTAGTTAAACCTCTTGCCTTGCTGTAAACCAGTTCATTTCAAGCAAACCAGGACATCTGCTGCTTTGCTAAAAAATCACTGACTGTCATCTAAGGTTGTAAACAGCAGGTTTCCTAGTATCTCTGACAAGATACCATTCCCCATGAAGTCTTGATCTGGCAAACAATCACAAATTTTATTTATAGAGTTGTGAATGAGAAATTTTGGTCCTGCTTCTCTGTATTGTTTCTTGGCCCATGTGTTTGAACAAATATATCTTATTTTGCAACTGCTGCTTCTCTGAGTCCCATCTGAGTCATTGGGATTCGTTGGTGTGAGTGGGGATTGCCTTCCTGCTGGAGAATTTCAGGGACCAGTGAATCATCACAAAACAAACAGAATAAAATACAGTAAAATAATTCTTAGCATAAGACATCTTTCCTATGAGTATAAACCACTAACAGGGAGGGGAATTTGAATTGGATTAGGAAAAATAAGAATGCCCAGCATGTCAAAATGCTAGTTTTCAGGTGTGAACACGAGTACTAACTTTTCTTTGCCTTAAAAAACATCCCAGCTATTTGGTTTCCTTGGCTTTTGATTCCTGTGAGAGTACTTGAAACATTACACAGGTAAGCCATGTAGCCTTCAGTACGTTTTTTGATGAGTCCTTTAAAACAATACAAATGTTCAGTCTTGCAGGCAGCTGCAAGGACATCAGTGATTGACTTTATTCAGCTAATAGAATGATCAAGAACTTTTTATCTGCTTTCTCAAGAGTTTTGTAAAACTCTGGTATAGATCTTCATGAGAGTTTTGAACATGAGCAGTTGTTTATGATTCTATGGTGAAAAATCTCTTCATGGCATCAAACAAACCCCCACAAAACTAAACACAGGGAAATAAAATGACTAGAAATGTGTGAAAACACAACAGCAGCACTTCAGCACTAGTACAGGGTCTCACAGAAAAACAGGAGCAAAGGACCAAAAAAAGCAAATTTGCTGTGAATGAGCAGGTTCACCAAAGCAGTGGCATCCTCTGAGCTGTGTCCATTGTTCTAACCACGTTTTTTAAGGCTTTTGAAGATACTCAGAAGTATTTGCATAATCTGGTAAAAATACATACTTAAAAATTCTGCAGAGTCTGCACTTCTTGTTCCTGAAAAAAGATGGGTATGGAAGAAGAAGGTCTGAAATCCTTGTGGAGAGGCTGTTTTTTCTCACAAGGGGAAGCTGAGTAGAGCAGGTGAGGATTCTACCACTAACACGAGTAATACTAGGCAGAGTTTTTTTCACTTCCCTGGGCATCAGGCTCCCACCTACTAAAATTCAGTGATAAATTTCCTCACCTTTAAAATACTTGTTATATCTTGTATGTATCTTACTGGTTTTGAGCCAGTCAGAAAACCAGGAAATCCTGAAATGTCGAAACCTGTCTAAAATTAAGTTCTGATGAGACTCCTTGACCACTTTTAAAATGTGGGGGTTTTGGGTAAACCTTGGATAAGCCACTGAATTCTGAAAAGCTAAGCTGAACTTGCAGTATTTAAGGATTTGTCCATTATAAGAGAAACACATTTGCTATGGTTTCTTCCAGAAAGAAAGGAAATAAATCCACCCAAGGATTATACCTGTAATTTTGCACATCAGGCAGCCCATATAATAGCATCATGACTGCTAACATATGTGTGTACTCCTTGCTAGCTACACAGTGGGGCAGGAGCAGAACAGACTATCACAGTCAGTGGGCCAAACCCTCATCTTGGTCAGCTCAGTGGGAGTTTTGCTACCGACTTGAGTGATAGCTGGATGAGATTCAGCATTTGGTTTGTGCTGCAGACATCCATAAAGGAAGAGCTCTACTGCTTGTATGGGAACATCTGCTCTCTAAAGCCATTTGGAAAAAAAATATATAACTATGTAATAACTTGGCACAGCATTGTTTCCATTGTGGAGAAGACCACCCTTGTAGATCAGGAATGGGGACTTTGAAGGAAAAGAAACCTGGTGCTGATTAAACCAAAGGTTCTTCTAATCCATTATCCTGCTTCTTGAAAGCTGCTGGTATCAAATTCACCAGAGGAAGGTGTCAAATATTTATCATTAACAACCATACATTAGCACTCCTAGAAGGGAAACATCATTCCCAGCCCCAGGCAGTTAGTGGGTGGGTCTGCCTTTGTGCCTTTGTGGTTTATTTTGCATTAACATAACTGCAAATATTATTGTTATTCATATAAATATCCCAGATTTTTAATCCCACTTCTCCTACTGAGAGCTCTGGACATTGATTATACATTCTATGCAGTATAAAATTCCTTTTACCAATTTCAAGTCTGTTGCTGTTTAATTTCATTGACAGGCTTGATTTCTCACAAACTTTGGAAAGGAATGAATAGTATATATTTCATCATAAAACTGTGTGTTAGAGAAATAATATCCTACTTTGCCTTTACTGCTCATGTGCATGTGTCTGTAATTGGTTCATGTGGTACATCAAAGGTACAAGAATTTCCTCTGCTTGCTGAAAAGATCAGCTGTTGTGTTGTTGCAATTTTGTTTTAGGTACAGGATGCTCCCCATTTTTATGGCCTTTGTCAAATCTATCATTCTAGCTCTTGTACAGATGTATCATATATGAACATGCACACACAGAGAGAAAAATCTACATATTTTGCAAAGGTTAAGTATGATTCTGTGCTTGGCTTGTTCTTGATGCCTTTCCTAGCCAGCTGCTACTGGTCACAGTTGGAATCAGGCAAATGAGTTGGACAGATCTTTTACAACCTCTTCTCCTGTCAGTTATCATTGATCATTACCTGTTCTTCTTGATATACTTAGAGCTAGAAGTGTTCGGTGTTTCTCCTCTAAAAGCAAGTGAATTTCTTTTCAGATACCTGCTGTCATTTCTGAACTCTTTTCAGCACTTCAGTCTCTGGAAGCTGGAGGGCTGCATTGCAAATCACACTTCAAATCTTAGCAACAGCTAGAATAAGGTAACTTGCATCTTAGAAAGTGATTTTAGTCATTGAGATTACATGGTCATTCAGTAACTTCTGGCAGATATAGTCTTGACACCTCCTTTAGAAGCTGATTTTCTCTCTTTAAATAATGTTGATGGGAAAGGAAACAAAGCAGAGGATGGCAAGCTGCAGGCACTGTCAGCAGCTGCAATGGATAATTTTTGATCAATCCCTTTTTTTTCATATATGTGAAGAAAAAGAAACCTAATGGTTTCAATTCCATGCAAGGCAATTTTTGACTGATCATTCAATCCAGTTTTCTTCCTGGAGTTGCTGCTGCTGTCTTCTTGCAAGTAGCAAAAACCTCCAATAGAAAGACATTGTTAAGGCACTCCTTGCTGGTGAGACTGGAGTCTTTTAGAGTATTTTAGAGCTGGAGTTCAAGCACATTAATCTGTCCTGGTTTTTAAAATTTCAGCTGCAGCGCCTAGGTTTTTGCAGCCAGAAGCAAAGGACCACCCATCTGGATGTGGATGTAATCCAGTGGGTTTAACTATATGCAGCAGCTTACCCTGGATGCTGAAGAAATAGGGACAGTGTCTCCAGATGAAACTAGAGGCAGTTGGAAGATCACTTGCTTTCTCAAGTGAGATTCAGTTCCAAAGATATTGTCAATTACTGTTCTAGAGATCAGCAGTTCTTCATTTTGAAAGTTCCACTGTTCGTAAAGGAGAGGGAAGAAAACCAGAGCATTGTAAAATGCTCAGGCTAAGATTTTCAGAAAAAAGGAGCATACATGGGCAGTAAAATGGCAAGAGACCACATTATTTTTTGGGATTTTTTTTTTCTTCTTGGAAATTCTGCTTTTTAAGCATTTTTTTAAGACAGAAATAAAGAGTCACTTTGCTTTCAGTTTTGTTATTAATACATCAATGTAAAGCTCCCACTTATTTGAGAAGGAAGCAAACTCACTTTTACACAGAGGACACTGAGATGATTATTTTTTCCACAGTTCCAAATCTCTCCATTTAATTCACTGCTTTTGGTTGAAAACTTTATAGTTTTCTTTGTTTATTTAACAACATTAAAATGGTCAACAATTATAAATTTTTTTTTGGATCAGCTTACTTGATTACTTGATGTCTCCACCAAAGGCTGGTGTCTGAGCTTGAAATACACCTTAAATCAGTATTATTCATTAAATGGAAAGAAATTAAGCCATTCATGGTTATAGTCAGGAAGATTTCCCAACTCTGCATAGAATCTGTATTGTCCATCACTGGACAGTCAAGAAACCTATTGTTCTTCATGCCTAGCATCAGCCATCCATGTGGTGTGAGAAGATATTATCCTCCCACTCCTAAACATGAAGGAAAGGGAAGCTGTAGCTGAACAGAAATGAAGCAGAGAGATTCTGAGCACTAGGGCAATGACTTTATCACAAGACCATCTGTTTTAAAACAAGAAGGAACAAGTCATTATGACAATATGAAAAAAACCAGCTCCTGTTATTTCCTGTTCAGAATTTCCTGTAACAATGAATTAACGTCCCTTTAAGAGAAATTAAGATAGACAGTCTTAACTGAATGCTTCCATATTCCCTTGTTTACCTCTGAAAATTCTAGTTATTCATCCAACCATGCAGCACTATGCTGGAGATGTAGATCAAAAGAACTCTTTTCTGCTAACTTGTTAGATTTGGCAGGTTGAGACCAATATACTAGAAGGTCCAGACTTTCAAATAGATCTACAGTTTTGAGTACAGAAAAATGTTTCAGAGCTAATGCCTGATTTAACAAATGACCCTGGTATTTAATATACTATCTGAGTTTATTAGTGAGACAAATAATATTTATGGACTATTTTCAAAGCGGGGGTGAAATATTTACTATATTATATTTGAAGATGTGTGGATAATATCCACTTTTCTGGAGTGATTACAGGGTCTTTCAATGTGATCTTTTCAATTCTTAGGGTTGGGGTTTTTTTTGTTTTCATCTATAGTAACATAAAAATGAGAAGCTGATTTTTGTTATCAGCAACCATTCTTAGCTGCATGAAAGATGTGAAGCCTGGTTTTTACTGAAATCACATGCCCTGGACAGGAATGTTCTATCCAGAACCATTTGACTCTTTTGTGGAGGAGAAGAACCGTTCTCTTCCAGTTCTCTTCCAGAAGGCATTAATAGCCTTCTGATAAGAGAGACAGTGCAGCTGAGTTACTGAAATCAGAGCCTGGCATCTGCGGCACGAATCGACTTGACCTATCATGACAGCGAAAGAAATAGCCAGGGTACGAAATCCTGCATACAGCTATCCTGGGTGCAGTCTTCTACAGAGAAGGGGGGAATATGTGCCAAGGCCATGGATAGTTACTTCAAGCACTGAGGTTTGCAGATCGGCTCCATGGCTTCTGTGTTGCCTGTACTAAAAATACTTTCCCCTATCCTTATGCCAACGCATCTGTGTACAATCTAGTTCCAGATTTAACACCTGAATACTGCACTTAAGATTTATTTCTTTTCTTAATGATGCATACAGACTAAAATTAAACAGTCTTACTTGCTTATTTCTGGAACATTTGTGCCAGTGCTGCTTTTTTTCTTCTACGAACTGGGGTTTCATAGTGCTCCTGTATGTCCCAGAGCATGAAATGATTTGAAAAACTCCTTAAAGAAACTCCAGTCCAAAACACTGTGATGTTATAACACTGGAAGGATCATTGCTTGTGCATTTTCATTCCTGTCCAGAAAAAGTTCATAAAGTGGTGGGTTCTTTTTCTCAAAAAGTGTGCATTGTTTAGCTCCATAATTATATAAATACTTTCTTCCCTCTGTTGTTTCTCCTGACAGAATTAAATATTGTGATTTAACAATGCAGTTGGTAAATCACAACCTATTTCATATCAGCTATTACTTCATATCAACTTCTTAGGCCATGCACAATTACCAAAACAGAGTGGAGCCACTGCAGTTTTTGTAGTACTTTCAGAAATAAAAGATTATTTGTAAAACTATTGCATTAATTTCTATAGTTTCAAAAGAAATTAGTGTGTATGTTTGCATATATGGCCTTCTTATAAAGAGGAAGTTCACTTTTCTGTCCAATTTTGATGCTGCATTTCCATATGGATATGGAAAAGACATTATCAATCTACATTTTTGTGCCCCTTCCTGCAATATTCTAATAAAGTTTTAACACTGAGGAATGGCTTGGGAAACCTTGGGCTGTGACGTCTAAACAGTTCAAGACACAAGACTGGAATTTCTCAAGAAGAAAGATTAATTTTTGCAAGAAACTCTAAACATTTCACTTTGATTAATAAGTAAGGTAATAAATTGAAGAATCTGAGACGTCTTTACCTCTTCTGCTGTTCATTCAATAGTCTGCATAGATGTGTCCCTGTGGGATACGCCAATGTTGGCAATTTGCCTTATTATGACTGCTGGTTTTCCAATGACATGTTCAAAATTTTGAGATACATACACCATTTTTTAGCAAAAAGCTTGACATTTCTGTTGCAAATGTTTTGCATTTGAAATGTAAAATAAAGCTGAAACTGTGAAAGACTTATTCATTCAAAAGGAAACAATCTCCGAGCATTTTAATTTCCTGCTATAGCCATCATTTTCTATCCCATCAGCTGGGGCTGTGACACATATTTATATCTGTGATGTCCCTATTGCATGAGAAGTTGTTCCATTTCTCCCAGGGGTAACCTATAGGAAAGATAGAAAATCCTCCCCTTTTTTACCTGCCCCAAATCTCCAAAGTTTATAGCAAAGCCAAGGTAGTGGGAGTCAGTCAGCATGACAAACCATCAGGTTGTGAGAAGGAAACAAAAGAAAAATGAAGACAAAAAGGCCAATGGAAGGAATGGATATTGTTATTTGCCAGGTCCAACAGCATCAAATAGCAGTTCCTGATGGGGGCTTTTAGGGATTTCTAAATTTTCTTCAGTTTAATTTTCTCAAGTATAGTAAGCCAAGGGGATTTTTTTTAAAACACGTCTAATACAGAACTGTGGTTGCCAAAATTGCTGTTACTTTATCTATTGAAAGTTTGTTTTCATTCTTTTCTATTGATGATATTTCACTTCAGGGAGTAAATTGCAAAAAAAACTATCCTTCTTATTTTCATGCTAAATGAAACACATTTTGTATACTATAAAGAGAATTTTTTAACCTTCAGAGAGAGGTTTTTTGCTTATTTGGAAAGTGTTGTGGAGCTTCATGAGTGCCAGAGATGCTGCCATGGAGGAAGGTAAAAAACCAACCCTTGCGATGAGACTGAAATAGTGCACGGTGAGGAGCACGGGGAGTGCATCTGAATTTGTGTGGTTCAACTCTGAGGCACGAAACCTTGGGAAACTCAATTAATAAAGTCTATTAATGTAGTCTTTCTGTTGATTACTGAGTCAAGGATATTAACTTTACTTGCTTTACTCACCGTGTGGGTCAGTCACAAAGCACTTGTGATTATGCCTACACAAATAGACAAACCTGTATTTAAACACATGCAAAGTAAATGTTCACGTGCACAGGGCTTTGCATGCAATTCACAATGAAAAATGCACTTATTGCACAATTCCTGTTAACAACAGCATAGCTGCTGACTCAATATTGTCACAGACAAAAAATATCAGTACTAAACTTTCAGGTTCAGTGGCAGATGGAGACATATTGTGATGATTTGTGCTGCAAAGGGGCCCCCACTTTTTTACAGTATTTATGCCAATATCACTTTACTGAAGCTATGGAAAAGCCAGCAGAAATCTGTCAGATGGAGACGTAACATTCCAGATGTGGCTTAGAGGAATAAGTACAGGAAAAGCAGCAGCAATAAAATGGCACGAAATTTTATAGTGACTGATAAACCACACAAAAGAGGCGGACAGAGGGAGAAAAATACTCTGCTCAGGTCATACTCAATACTTGCAGAAATATATGGTCTAGTCTGCAGAGGCTATCAGCCAGTATCTGAACCACCTAAGATGCCTGGGAGGATACCCTGGGGAACTGCTGTGCTGTGTGCATCAGAAGCCAGCTGCTAGGCTTTCTTCATTGCTGTGCATTTTTTATTAAATAACTCTAAAAGCAGAAAGCCAAATTTTTGCTTCACTTGTGCAAAGGCAGGATGAAGAGTTTGATGTATGCATAAAGTATAGAAGTTATCTTCCTCAGAGTGAGTGTACAGAGATGGCAATTTTCACTTACATTCCTTTTGCTTGGGAGATTTTTCTCTTTTTCTGTTTTCTTATTACTTTCAGAACAGCATGAAGGCCACTGATCCATGTTCATAGCTAGGAAATACTAAGGGTTCTTAAAGTTGAAAACAGAAATGATTTGAGATTGTTAATGCTGAGCTGAGGGCAACTGTTAAATCATATTTCCCAAAGGAATACTGGTCATAAAGGATTTGCCATTCCATTTGGTCTGTGTACCAGAATGCCCCGTTTGCAGATATAGCTGTAAGTAAAGATCTATTTCTAGATATGTGAGACAGAAGGTGTTATGGTAAATAAATGTTGGGGGGTGAGGAGAAGGAGAGGGGAAGCAAGAAAACCAACCACCAAACCCAACAAGAAATAGTATTTAACCACCTGAGTAGATATTCACACCTGGCTTGACTTTTTATCCACCCTTTTCAGTTAGTGAAAAAAAACAGTCTTACCTGGAGCATTTTTTTAAATTTAGATATATAAAATACAACAAGCAAAGCTGAAAAGCTCAAGTCCAAGCCAAAAGCAGTATGCACATAGAAAACTGTTCTTTTGGATGCAGAGGGAAAACATCATTCCTGTTGTTATCTACTCAAAAATGAATATTACATTATAGTTTTTCCATATTTTCTGGTATGGCCTTTAAGTGAGAACCATTCTCTCACACACTCTTAGTGGGGTATAAATAAAATCATCCTATAAAGACTTTTCAAGGTGCACTTGAAAAGTGCATTATCCAGGCAAATGGGAGCAAATGTTTGTTTGACTATGTAGATTCAAGAGGATTCACTGCCCATGTTCACTGGACTGACTTCATCCAAGCTGACCTTGTGTTTGACTCACATCCCTGCACTAAGGCATTTGAATAGAATGACTCATCAATGACTTATTTCTGAGCTTAAGCAAAAAAACTCTGAACAGACAGAAGGACCCAAATGCTTGTGATTCTGGATCCCAGCAGCTGCATTCACCTGACATTGCTAATTTTAGAGATATTAATAATATTGGAACAGATATAAGTCATCGCCTAAAAATTTAGTAATGCTGCTGTGATATATAGGCCATTGCTTGGATATAAAAAACCTCATCACTAAACCAAAGATCAGTTTTGAGTAACTGCTCCAGCTGGCTCTGCTTGGATCAGGGAGCTTGTGCTAGACATTTTCCAGCAGTCCTTTCCCACTTCAGCCACTCCATGACTTTACAGAAAGTGATGGAAAAATAAAGGAGCTCTTACACAGACTTCTAGAAGATTTGGATTCAGGTACTTCATTGTTAATGGCAAAGCTTCAACAGCAAATTATACTGAGGAAGAAAATGTGTAATCAGTGGTGAACTTAAATCCGATTTTAAAACAATGATATGTGTGAGGCTGTGCAGTTATCTTAGATTTAACCTGTATTTAGTACCACACGAAGACTGTCAAATTACACAGATCTTGAAGGAAGACAGGGTCCTGATTACTCTATTAGACAGATGCAGGAAGTGAGTGTAGTCCTACTTAGACCAGTAGATGTCTCGAGCTAGAACTGGTTTTAACCACTAACAGAACTACCTGATTCATTCCAAGATACCTGCTTTCCATCAGAAAATTAGACACTTGGAGAGCATTGTGATGATGCATCCTAGCAAGGATTTCCACCTCTTTATTCCTCTGACTGAAAATCATTTGCCTTAACAGCAGTCTAAACAAGAAAAGTTTAAAACAGAAAAAAAATAAATGCAAAGAGTCAAAAGAAGTAAACCATTAAGGATACAGAACATGCTTTGTATCAATTTTACAGTGAAAAATTAACTAGCAACTGAAGTGGGGTTTTTAAAAATTCTAGTTTCTCAAAGAAATGAAGCTGTCACAATCATGCTCTCCATCTGTCTATCATCTGCTAGTAAATGACTTACAGAAGTTTTAAGCTCATTGGACAGTTTTTAAATTGATTTGACAGAGCTGAATTTGACAGACATTTTGAAGATTATAAAGTACATATGTTTTTTTTGTGCCAATAGAATTAAGTTTTTCCTTCCATGTAGATCCCCTTTTTACTAGTAAGTTACAAAAAGACTGAAATCTTTCCTCATAATTAGCAGATCTCTAATCTCTTTCTTTTTGATGTCTGATAAAGCTCATGAGGAATGAAAATTCAGCTAAAAGACGCAAATGGATTGGAAGCCAGTCATTAGTTCCAGTGCCCATGGAGTTGCTTGTGTCCCTGGAAATACCTCAGAACCCTCATGAGTGGTCTATTCATGTGAAACTGAAACAAAACCAAGTTGACTTTCTTTGTTCTGTATTAGCATTAGTCAAGCCTCACAGATAACTTGTTAGGTACTACACAGGCACAGTTTGAGGTGCATTTTGCTGTCCTGGAAGATCTGTTAAGTGCCCAAGATAGACTAAAGGCAAACATGTTCAAGCCTGTGTGGAAGTCATGAGCAGAGGGAAGGGCAGATGGAGGATGGTGTAATAGGCAAGTCAAGGGGGTTTCCCTAAATTTCCCCAAAAGGTCATAGAGGAACAGAAGAAAACACAATTTTCCCAAATGCCAGGTTTTGTTCTTTCTCATTAGTATCTAATTGGAAGTCTTAGACAGAATTTGAAAAGCTGAATGAGTTTAGTTTGTTCTCTAGCAGGTAAGATCTTTTAGCCTAATTAGCTTTCTTCATGTTGTTGGACACTGACACTGTCTATGGTAACAGGGGTAAAAGGAAAGGCACGCATTCAGGGGGAAAGGTAGGAAAAGATTAAGGGGAAAAAATCGTGCCATTCAAGGGTCTGCTACTTTTATTTCAATGAAAAATAGTTTTATACTGTATCAAGTCATTGCTGTAGCATAAGAAAGATCCATGGTACAGATCCATGCTTCCTCTTCAAGACAGGGCAACCTCTACCTAACCCATTCCTGACAGATTATTTTCTTGGTCTGTTCGTCAGAGAAGGAATTTCACAACTGCCCTAGATATTATGCTTAACCACAGCTACAGACAGAAGAATTTCCTTAATTCATGAAGTATTTCTAGCTGTTCTTTGAATCAATTACTTCTTGTCCTATCCACAGTGAACACAGACAATATGTCACTGCCAAATTCTGTGGCAACATTTTATATTTGAAGATCTGGGTTTTTTTCTATATCACTTCCTCCCATGCAAGCCAGTATCAGTTTACTATCATAAGTAACACATTATATGGTCCAAAACACCTTTCTTGTTTTCCACTGTAGTGTTTTCAGGTGTCCTGTATTTTTAACATGCTTGTTGAGAAATGCCCGAAATCTGATTAGAAGCAGAGCAGAAGGATTGCATCATGTCTCACAAAACCACTCTCCAGTTTATAAATACCCAGGATGAAGTTTAATTTTTTCAAAATTTTATTTTGTGGTCACCTCTCATGTACAGTACTGCCCAACTTTTGTGCAACCTACCTTCTGTTTGGACAGTGGATTGCTTTTCCACTTTTCTAGTATGTACCAGTTGTCCCCTGCTATGGGTGTGCTGGAGGAATGGTTGGCCCCTTTTGAGAGTGGGACTGATTTATTCTTTCAAAATCTGGATGTCCTTTGCTGCTGTGATTCTACTCTACAGTGCTGTGAGTTCCTTTCTTAACCAGCACTGGCATAGGGTAAAGAAGCAAAAGTGTATAATGTTGATTTCCTTCCTATTAATGAACTTAACAAAGTCACTGGTCACTGTGAAAAATCTTAGCAGTTATTCCAGTCTCCACATGGATAATTAGGTAAGGACATGTCTACAGATGCTGACTAGGTCTCTTTAAATATTTCTTGCAGTTTCTGAGGCCCTTCTTGGTAAAAAGGTGCTTTCTTTAAGCAAGAAGTAATTCTTTCTCAAAAGATGGGTGTTTGTTTAAACCCAGCAATCCCACTGTGGAACAGCTTATCCCAAAGAAGGAATATAATTTTATTTCTGAACTACAGACTAAATCTGATTAAAGAACTTTCAGGGAACAGCTACCTAATTAGCACTGTTAAGCTAACACTACTGCTTCTATTGACCATAGTACCAATGATTATCCTGGGAGAAGATGAATGCTGAGAAGAAATTGTGCTACTATACATGAACTGCCCTTTACAGTTTTGGCATCACAGCAGGTGGACATAGAAGAAGTAGCAATGTCCCTAGCAGATCCTGCTGGTCAAAGATTTCAAATTGCAACCCCATACTGTGTGTGCATACCAATAGGGGAGTACACTTATGGACAAAAACCTCTAAGTGGAAATGAATGTTTCAGCAGTCATACTTCATAATACTAGTGAGAATCAGAAACTCATGTTTGCAACTCTTCATCACTTCTGTGTGGGAATATCTGAAAACCTTAACTGTCCATGGACCTAATCATGAGGTGATGATCACTGCCAAAAAAGTGCTGAGAGCTCTCAGCTCTCACTGCAGAGTGGGGACATGAGGATACTCAGTACTTCACAGCAACGGCAGCATCATCCTGCCTCTCCAAACAGATGCTGTTTTCTGAAGTTCCTGACTGAGCACATTTGTTGTTCCTAAACAAACAAGAGCAGCTCAGCTGGAGTCCCAGCTGCACTCAGGACGACAGCCTCAAATCCCTAGTTTCTCTTCTAAGTGATCTGTTTCTGCCTCTGGCAAAGAAACAACACATTTGATCTGTGACTTGCAGAAGACCATTCTTTCCCCCATCCTCCTGTGCCTTTCACATCTCCTTGAATTGCATTTCCTGCTGCCAATGTGCAAGTGAAGGCAATTCTGGTGGTGTCAACAGGACTCCTCCAAGCAGGCTACGTGTCATGAAAGAGCTGCTCCTCCTCAGAGACCTGGAGCAGCGCCTGGAGTGAGCATAGGCTGCCAGTCTTGGAGAGACATTCCTGTTCTTGAACAGGGTCAAGGGGCAGTGGCGGCCCAGTGATTCATCAAATCAATCAAAGGAGCAATTCCAGCAAAAGAGTCCAAAGTAAACACTATGATTCTGAGAAGGAATAAATGACACAAGAAGCCAAAGCAGTCCTTAAAGAAATGGTATGGTAGTATTTCATTAGATCACCTATTGCCACTGTTAAACAGCTGCATTATGTACAAGCATAAGGTGATGAGGTCTTGAAAAACAGAGAAGCCTAGCAGGAAGGATGGGATGTGTTCTCATTCAAAAAGCAGACTAAAAATGAGCTTCAGAGTTCCTAGTCCTGAAGCTTGTAAAAAAAATAATGAGGCAATTTTGCCTACAAGAATTCTTTGAGGCGGTTGATCTTTCTGAATGTCTATTGACATTAGATGTTTTGGGTTCTTTCTAATGCACAACAAATGTTTACTGATGCCAGGACTATGATAATGGGATTACTATCAGGGAGGCAGGGAGGACTTTTGATGACAGTGTGTACAGTATATTATTTTCATTTTTACTGGTAGCTAAGGTGTTGTGCAACCTGATAGAAAGGACATGTTTTTTTAATGCTACTCTCCTCAAAATCTGTTAGGCTAGATTTTTTCAGAAAAGAGAGACTCGTCAAAAGCTAAGTCCCATATTACAAAATTTATGGTTGTCTTGTAGTCCTAATGCTTGTGGTCCAAATCTTTGACTACTGTCTTTCTGACAGTGTAGTGATTTTAAAGGGTACAAAAGCCCAGAGTACCTCTCGCTAAAACCCTAGGAGAGAGGGAGGGAGGGAGAGAGGGAGGCAGGGAGGCAGGCCACACAAGGACCTGAAAAATTGTTATTCACATGCACTCAAATGTTATTCTGAACTTCTCTGGTCTGAAAGACTTGGCAGGGCTGACTCTTTTGTAAAACGTGAGGTAGTTTGTGGTTCATACCAGGTTTGGTGGTCTTTGAGTGAAGGACAAAAGCAGGCCTGCCAAACCAGGTGGTTCAGAGATGCAAAGACCGTGTGAAAGGCTTCTGCCAGCCATACGGACAAGTTACAGTTGCACTCATGCTCACTTTTTCAGAAACCAGAAAATCAAAATCGCAATCCCATATAGGAATTGGAGCCAGAATTTGTATCTGTTCCTTAGAGCTATTTTCCCCACTGTGCTCTTTCAATACAAAGCTTTGCCTTCCAGCAGGACAACAGCCATCCCACTGCATGAATTTCTGCTGCTTCTTCACTAGAGAATTAAATAGGACATGCTGTGTTGCAATGTAGCTTCAGCTTTGCTGGCATCCCACTGGAAATGACCTTTGGCTTTCTCAGACAAGTTATGATATTGACACAGGCTGTGCTGGTGGAGGAGGCTTCATCCTTTTCTTTCAAGAAGTTCTATAATAGAGAAACATCAGTGGGTTTTTTAAAAAAATGTCTTAAAAATTGTTTCCCAGTTTTCATGATACCCATCTCTCTTACTGGTGCACTCTCAGAAATGAAACCTCAGCCCTGCAGGTCTGTTTGGACGGATGGAGGAACCACTCTGTATCCCAGCATACCTGTTGAAAGGGTTGTGAAAGGGTTGTGTACGAACCAAGGATTCCACTGCAATCAGGTGCAGCTGCAGATCAGTGGTCTCCCTGTGCTCTCAGGAGTGCAAAAAGTCTTTGTAATAGTCTCTTCCCAGTGCAAAATACAGTTAATTTTGTAGCCATATATATTTATACTCTTAAATCAATACATATGAAATATATGATTCTATGAACTTGTGGCTTAGGACAGTTCTTCCATGCCTAATTTCAGTGAGATGGTTCCTACCTATCAATGATACTTATGGCTTAAAAAGGTGTTTCAGCATCGTTTATTGTTGCTATGTGGCAAGAAAAGTGCTTAATATGAGCACCACCTGATAAGTAGCCTGGCTTCAGATTATAACCCTGCAACCAAAGAGCTCTGCAGGTAGGGGTGGGATTGGGGGTGTAGGGAATGAAGAATCAGGTAACAGAGAAACCTGTGTGAAAAGTGTCATTGAATACCTCATGTTTGATATTTAGATAGAAGTGGATAATAGTATTACCTGGAAACATTTTACATATTTTATTAGATGCCCAAAACCAAAGATGCAGTCACTGGGCATTGATTTTATTTTTTTAAAATAGAACTAATTTGAATGGAAAGTAGAATCAACTATAGGTGCTCACAAAAGACATAGATGCACGACCACACATTATTTTCTTTTTCAGGTCAATGGATGAATTTTCAGGTGTTTCACACATTCATGAACTTGACGTGACAGGACATGCCCATAGAAATTTTATCATAGAAAATGACATTTATCATAGAAAATGTCACAAACAATTACTGCAATTTTATATTATTTAAATGCATATAATATGGCTTGAAGTTCAGACACTGGAAAAGGAAAAAAGGGACAGAAGAATTTACAATTAGAATGAAACATTAAATAGATTTTCTCATTATTGTATAGGCACATAAACCATAATTGAGTGAATGGAGAAGAATTAAGTGGTCATTTCTAATCCATGTTTGGGTAGAAAAATAGGTGTTGTCATACACAAGACAGAACTAACTCTGTTTGTGTCATAGATATTTACCATTAGATATTTACCATTAGACAGTAGATATTAACCACTGTGAAACTGGGTTAAAGTCTTTATTAAAAGACTTTCTTTTCATAAACTCTGAGTAGCAATTCAGGACTTTTATGTCTTCCCCTGTTTTCTGCCAATCTCAGTTTGTTTAATCGTTCCTTTCAACTCAAATTTTCCAGGCAGTTGATCAGTTTTCATCTGTCTCCAGTTAGTTCACATCTTTCTTGAAATACAGAGCCCTGCCCTTTACATAGCAGTCCATTAAGCAATGTCTGCACAGTGCAGCAGAAAGCAGAACAACTTCATTTTTTTTTGCAGGCTGGATTCTTATTTGAATATGCAGACATGCTTTGTTTGGGTTTGTTTGACTGGTGTTTTTTTGCATCTGTGTAACAATGCTGACAGATTCAGCTGGTTACTGTTAGTCCCACATCACATTCTTTAGTAGTTGCTCTCCATCTCGTATTTGTCAGCTTGATTATTTCTTTCAGACACTAACTATTGCTTGTTCTGACAAATCTCATCCAGGTTTTTTTTTTTAGAGTAGCCTATATCTGTGATTTATAACTATTGAAAGTATAGTTTGGTCTGCATTCTGCATGGGTTAATTTGGTTTCTAAAAAGGCATGTAATGAACGACACATCAGCAACAGATGTGGTAGAAAAAAAAGATTTTTCTTTTGTGACTTTTGAGGTCACAAACCCAGTTTCAGCTGCACTCTCTACTATGCAGACAGAAAAATATTTCTCTTTGCCAGAGCTCCGTAGTCTGATTTACCATACTCTTTAGTCTAGGTCTCCTTTGTTTATGAAAAATTACCTTGCTGATTCCAGTGTTTGACCTGAGGTATCCTCTTGTGCACTAGTGCAGAAGTCAGCTCTTGGAGAGCTTGGTCATGAAATCAGACTTGTTTCCAAGAACAGTGAGATTTGTATAACTACATAGATTGAAAGTTTTTTGGCAAAAAGATGCCCTGACAACTGACAGCTGGAGCAAGCACTGCATAAGTGTTTCAATGAACTTTGTGGAAGAGGAGGAATGGCTACCATCTGAAGATAAGTCTTATAACTTAACCAGTCTTCAGCACTGGGTAAAAAAAGTGGCACATCTGGGTTTCTGAGGGACCCTGGAGCAATACATTCTCTTCCTTTAAAATTCTCTGCTATCAGGACATGGCAAGAGTTTTTTTTCATTATCTTCATGTCTCAAGCAGATTAAAAATTATGTGGAGAATCTGTAGTATGCACTTCTACTCATTAACCTCCCAAGGAGTTTCATAAACACACAAACACATCATACTGTGAAGGGATTGTACAGCACTATTTATTAATTCATGTTAAGTCTTTATTCTCAAACTTCATAATCTTTGGAAATCTATCTGAGGGCTATAACTCTTGTAAGACCCCAGAACGCTTTTCTCATGGCTTGTGAGGGTTAGATAAACCATAGTGGGGTTCTGTTAGTTATCTATCATATATTTGTTTTATTTACTAATTTTTTGATTCACTCCCCTTGAACCTTTCAGAATGAAATAGTATTGCTTAAGTCAAGGAAAAAGAAATGCAAGCCAAGGTTAAAGAAAGAAACAGGAATATTTATAGTTCAGACAATTCTGTAATTGTTTTGTCTGGGTCAATATGATCTACAAAAGCTTCCTTGGCAATGAAAACTCAAATGAAAAATTTTGGTCAAATCTGATTAAATGTATGCAATAGTGCTCGAAGAACTAAATCCTTCTGTCTCATAGACACATTCTTCTCTTTCGTGCATTATTTATTTGCTTATTTTTTGCTATGCAGTGGTCCTTGGAGGTTCCAGTGGTCATTAGGGCCTGTTCTGTAAGTAAAGGGTGAGAGAGAGTCTTCTCTTGAAAGGTCCTGTAATGGAAACAAGCAGGCTTGGGAAAGGGTAGAAATGAGTAGCACACTCAATTATTTGCAAATCCATTGATTCAAAACTATTTTTTTTTTAGTCATTCCAGTTTTTATCCACTGGTGGATTGGGCTAGAGTTTATTTACCGTATCTTAGTATATCAAATACAAGCTGAAGCAATGGTGGGTATAAAAGGAAAAAAAAATTAGATAAAGCAAAGGCAGAATCAGGTGAAAGCAGGGTGGGTGATGATGAACCGATGTCTCTCTAGCCAGATAGGTAAGCTTGTCAAGTGTCGCTCGTGCATCACTAGTCCGATGATTACCGTCGGATTTTTCATTAAAGAGATGGGACTATCGCAGTTATACACGATTTATTACTTAAAGTAACAAACAAATCAGTCTTGGAGGTCATGAGGCTAAGTAAAAAGTTGCCATAACAGAGGATAGTCACAGGTTTCAGGGTTACATGGCAATTTATAACTTTTTGGTCCAATAAGCAATTAACACGAAACTTTGTTTTAACTCGATAACCTATCACCTTTAGTACTTTTTACTGCAATGCGTCTGTTCTTCTACCAAGTAAGTGCTAAGTCACGTATGCACATATGCTTCTGTTATAACATCTATTATAACATCTAAATTCTTAACTTAAACTATGAAATCGCATTACTAGACTTAAAACCCTTCACCAATTCATCAAACATATATTTTTACTTATAACTATAGGAACATAGGTTTATGATTCTCTTGCTTAAGATCCATATGTCTTGTCATCACATTAACCCCAGCTCCTTCCAAGGCTGTACATTAAATCCATTATTGTCTTCAGAAGTTTTAACCTCTCGGTTTCCCACAGTCAAGGAACAGAAGGAAAAAGTTAACCAGGTAGAGAGCATATTTTCACAACCATATCAGTTCCTGGAGATCCCTCAGAAACTGTTTAGTGCTGTAATCAAACCTCAGTCCAATTTTTAGCTCTACTGTACAAGTCCTTACAGGGGAAAAGTAGAATAATGCCTAGTTCTATTGTTAACCTTGTCTGTACACCTTCAGTGAGTGAAGAAAAGAGGGACTATTGTTTTAAAAAATCACTTTATTCCCTCCTCACTATCTGCTGAATTTTCCAAGGTGTAAGTAAAAACCCTAGCAAATGAACTAAGACTGACTTCAGTGTCTTAGGTGACCTCAGATGTGTGTGCTTTTGGTGATCTGATCCTGATCTCTCTCACTATCCATGTAGTGGTTCTTCATGCAGAGTCATCCTGGAGTGTGTGAATCTGATGCCCTTTGAATGAAGTGAAACCAGCAGACGTATTGCTCCAAAAGCATTTGGTGTTGACTCCTGGAGCAAGGCTCAGCTGGTAAGTATTCAACCTATTCAATTTTTTATGAACTCTTGTCTTTCTCTAGTGTGTACGCTTATGCTCTGGTTTTCCATTGGACATTATCCCCAAAAATATGATGTATTTTTTGTGGACTCCTTAAAGTTTGTTTGTCAGAAATATTTCTAGTTATGCTTAGGTCAAGCCTATGAAAACATTAGGTCATTTCCACTTTTTAAAAGCCGATCAGAATAAGCTAATTGACACCTTTACTGGACTACACAAAAGGTAATTTGCAAAGTGGGAAACCCAGTGGAAATTCTCTAGTGATATATTCTACCTTGGTTATACAGTCTGTGCTGCTAAACTATGTGATCAAATCAGATCAGCTGTGAGAAAATTTCAATTCTATTAGTGTTAAAGTAAGCTTTCAGCTTTCGAGGTTGATATTAGCCAAATGAATTTTACTAGAAGTGAATGCCCTACTGCATTTATATGGAGTCAGGCCAGTCTGTAAGCCAGGTAAGTAAGGGAGAGGAAGGAGAAAGGGCTTGTCTGAAGTGTGAAATACTGTGATGTACTTGGGTCAGACATAAGGAGGAATCATAAATTTCAGGAGATGGAAAAAACGCCTGAGTATGTACTTCCAGGATTTTTGCCAATTAGACACAGATCGTTATCTACAATCCTTAACCATTGCTTACTTCTGGTGGGCTGCACTGGGCATGTGCAAAAACTAAGAGTCACATGTTTCTAAACACAAGTTGGACTTAAACATGACTAAATAGAGTGTAGACCTGAGGTATATCCCTTTCTACCAGGATTGATTGCACCTTAGGGAGATTAAGAAGTAAATGACCTGCTAAAGGAAAAAAATCAAGTTATCTGGTGTTACGATCCGGTTTAAGCCCAGAAGAGCAAAGAAAACTAAGTCTCTGTGCATAAACCAGAAGGAACTTTGAGAAGGTTCAAAATGTTCCCAAAAATGAGATTAAAACCAAACGAGGTTAGATGTTGGTGCCAAAAAATTGATGTATTTTATTTAATAGTAAAAGTGGCAAAGAGAAGGAAAGAGGAAAGAAAGAAAGAAAGAAAGAAAGACATAGAGAAAGAAGTGTGCTTGGGGGGTGTGGGGAGAAGGAGAGGTGACAGGGGTTAGGTGGGAGCATATCACCCATCCGAGAGTCCCAGTGACGTCTTGTTGCTCCCCTCCATCCGGTCTTCTTGGTGGTGAGGGTCCCCCGTTGCTGCCATGGCCACACCACCACACGCCGCCACACGCCGAGGAGTAAAGNCCCCTCAGCTGGGCTCTGCACAGCGGAGGATGGGCGGTCACTGTGCCTCTGACCAGAGGCTTTTCCAGCACACACCCAAAGCTGCGCTCCCCTCACCATTTGGTTCGAGGGTCTGTGCAGGCCTGGCAGCTGATAGCCCTGGGGCTGTGGTCTCCACCCTGGAGGTGTTAAGCTTTAGGCTTTGTGAATGTCCCCAGCCCTGAGCTGTGACTTTATCTTATCTTCATCAGCGAGCAGTGTAAGGCCTCAGGCAGGGCCCCACTCAGGGTGTGGTGTCTTCTCTGCAGCTTTTGCAACACAGTTTTAAAAGTCCTTCATGAAAAAGTTTAAGTCATAATCTGTAATAGACCAGTCTCTGACACCTCGTTTTTCTTTATTGTTGTTCTAAGGAAAACTATTAAGAATCGGGTAGAGATCTATCACCAGAATATTACCTCCCCAGTAAGACGCATTTCTGCAGTTCATTAAGATGGAGAATTATCAGTTCTGTAGCAGGGAAGCCATGTAAATGAGGCCTTCTAAGGAATGAAAAAAAAATCAGATTTCACTGAGAGCATTTGAATATTTTTAAAATATTTTGGACTTGAACATTAGAACTGGTTGAAAGACAAGCCTGGGGAGGTCTTACTAGAGACCTAATAGCCATTTTGGAAATATTTACATATACTACATTAGTTCTACTAAACTATAATCTGGACGATCAGGTTTGTACAGACACTAACAATATTCCAAAGAGGAGCATTTTGCCACTGTGTCTCTCTGGACTGCTGTTAACTTTACTAAGATAATTATAAGAACATTACAGTCTGCTCTGTAGCATCCTAACATAACAGGTGTCATTAAGAGAAGGATAAGTGCATTGCAGGTTTCAGCCTATTTCATACGCATTTGAGAAAAAAAATTGTAATTTAAGTCCTGACACAATTTCTGCATGGACATTAAAGATGAAAGACTAGAAGTGTCCTTTCAGAAAGCTTAATAATTTTATTATTAAGCAGGACTTTAGAATGGTTTGAATATTCTGAGATTATCTTTAATTTGTGCATGTATATATTGTCTTTAAGAAGTTTCATATAAAATCTGATCAAATTGCCACTAGAAAGTTGTCTCTTAAATGGCTAAAACCTTGAAAAATTAATCACAAAATCTAAAAGTCTGTCTGAGCTCCTTCTGGCTCCAGGCTTAGTAATAAAGATCCTGGAATCACACTTCATGTAAAATTTTACTGAAAAGATTGTACACAATGGCCTGCAAAAGAGAAGAGAAACTATTCTTTTAAGCACTGAATTTAGAAGATCAGATACTGATACAGGGAAAGAGCAGTAGAACAGTATTAATTTTGCATATCTGTACTTCAGAGTAAAAGATGAATTCAGAGAAAAAATTAAAATATTTTCTTTGTCAAGTCTGCTTAATCAGAAAGTGTGCAACAGTGCCCAGCAATCCATTCATTTATGTGCTCTGTTAAATCATACAGGGCATAATTGAGCCCGTGCATTCCCTGCTTTATTATGTCATCTTTTGTTTGATAGCGGAAAAAAATTCTGACTTTAAGGAATTGTTTAATCTTGTAAAGTGGAAATGTATGTGTTGTTTCAGAATCTTTGCATCAGCTCTAAAAAGGAATTAAAAAAACTCCAATCCCAACTCTGTAAAAAATCTTCTTTCCCGATGTGAGTAAAATGCTCAGAGCTAAAAACTTTTCATTATTTCAGCCATAGAGGAAGGTTCTATGACTGGTCATGAAAACAATTTCATGACTTCCAGCCATGTGAAAGAACTAAGGAAGTCTGTGTCTGAACCTGCCCTTCTTCTGATTCACAACAGCATTTTCCACATTCAGAACTGCACCACATTTTGCTGTGTAGTTCCTTTTACTGTTTCCAATTCCTACGCAAGAGGCATTCAAGGACACATAATGTGGTTTCTTAAAATGTTTGGGTTTGTGGGTTAAACAAAAAAAAAAGCTATTTGTAATAGAAGTTCTGTCCTCTCAAGACTGTAAAAATTCAGTCATGTCCACTGTATTTTTTTTTCTGAGCTCCCCATTTGTCTTAGATTGCAATATGTATTCAAGTCCTTGATAATGTCTAAAGCCACTGGTGATTTTAAATGTTACTTGTATTTTGTAGGTTTATACCTAGTGTTTGTATAGTAAGTGTTATACCTACTCATATATTACCCTGAAATATATTCTACTTCAGGTAACTGTGCATTTCACAAGTCTGGAGTCAGACAATAAATTTGGGTAACTTTTATCTGTGGGTTTTGTACTGTGTGAAACATGCCATGGAGGAAACAATGGGCATGGATCCCTCATCATTCAGATCTGCTTTCACCACAAGCTTCAAGTCACTGCCTGCCTGCTCACTTGTGTTTATCAGCACTCAGAGAACTAGAATAAAATGAAGTACTCTAGGTTGCTTTGTTCATGCATACATGTCACTTTGAGGGATTCAGAAACAATTAGCTCCTTCAAGGCAACCAAAGCCTGAAATCTAAATAAAACAAGACTGCTAACACACCTTTGCCGATAGAATAATCTCTCTGGATGCTTACCTGTAAAGCTGTGCCTTTGATTCCCAACTGTGTGCATTATCAATGCCTACACTAGGGAGATTTTAAAATAATGGTGCAGAAATTGCCAGTGGTAGAGGAGTGTAAGACTCTCTAAACTGAGCTGCACCATCCACAGCCCTATCAGGACCTCCAGAAGCTGGGAAGTTGATCTTGCATAGCCACAAAGTAAAGACCTGTGTAATTGAGATTGCTTTGTCCTGAGAATTCCTTGTGAGAAAGATTTGCATATGGTACAGTTGCCCAGAATAGGGGAATCCCTAAAGAAGGGCTAACGTGTTTGGCTGTCTGTTACACAGAAACAAAGCAAAGCAAAACAAACAAAGAAGGAAAAAACAATGCGTTTTTGGCAGGAGGGTAAATGAGTCACTGGGTAAAAATCCTGCAGCTGGATAGCACTGTAGCTGAGACAGTTAATTGCATACAAGGAGATGTCAGGATATAGCTCAGACAGCAAGAGGGAATGGAGCAGAGGTTTGGTCATGGCAGTCAGTGTTCTCGCAGCTTGGAAATGCTGAGCTTGCACGAACAGCCTGGGCACATATCCTGGCCAGAAGAATCCAGCCTGTGGCATGCGGGCACAGAGGCTGAAACCCATCTGTGGACGTAGGCTCAAAGCAGATGTGGCTGTTTAGAGATCTGAAAATCCCCAAGTTAAAGAGGTCAGATATGGCATTTAGAATTAAGGCTCGCTCTGCTTTTAGACATTCTAAGGTGAAAACAAATACTCAGATACTCAATGCCTAAGTGATCAAAAAGCACAGAACTGAAAAACCGAGATCTTGCTCTAAGTAGGAAAGAAGATCCATGTCTCCATTGCAATACAGCGGGGTTAAGATCAAGAAAGATCTGAATAAACCATTGTGGGCTGTGCTCAGTGAGTGTGGTATTCAGCTGTGACTTTATTCAGGCTCCTGTATATGAAGCCTGAGCACTCACTGACAGTCCAGTCAATAAAATTAATTGAACCCATAATGAATAATTAACTTGATCCTGTGGCAGATACTTGGCAATAGTTAATAGAATAACTCTCCAGACTTCATCAGCTGCTTGTACATGGGGATTTAATGCACCAAGGCACCCCACCTGTCCACCAGAAAGGCATTAATCCTCTGCAGGTCCTGTAACATATTTGCCGGCTCTGTGTGGATCCCTTGAATCCACATCTCCAATGAGTGTATCCCTCAGCACATCTCTGATGAAGAAGCCTGTTTTGGGGGCAGCAGAATAAAGCCTTCTTGATTGTATAGACTGCACCACTGCTGACTATAATACCAGCAAGGAGCAGAAGATGCTTTTAAGTAGGTGCAGCGTCTGTTAGACAGCTACTGACTGGAACATTGTGGTACTCTGTGTTAGGATGCCAAATGGATTGATTGCCTCTGTTTCACTTCTGAAAGCATTGCACTAACAGTGTGTATTAGGAAAGTGATTAGGTTAGGGCTAAATATCAAATACTGTGATTCAGTCATGCTCCTGAGGCCCAGAAGACTCTTTCCTGAATAGATCAGCTTCTGTACTCTAATGAAAGACATTTTTAAAATTGTCACTGTTTTCTCCTTCCTTGAGGAAATGAGAAGTTTGTCCCTTATGAGGCACATTAGATCATTTTCTCCTCCCTTCCCTTAAAGCCACTTGTTAATTTCAAGATAGATAAAATTTTTTAGCACAAAGCAAAGCTACAACACCAACTATAGAACAAGCACAAGTCCAGGCACTTTAACCTTTGCCAAACACTGTAAATTTGTTATAAGGCAAAGACTAAATATTTATGTTTGCTTCTTCTTCTTGTTGTCCTAACATTTGGCAGACGACATGGGACATGGCACAGCAGCAGCAAGAATGAACTGTGGTGCAGTATGGCCGGAGCAGGTCTCATTAAAGGAAAGGAAAGGTCCAGGTGCCCGTCCTATCAAGGCAGCCACTGAAGTTTGGTCTTTACTGTAGCCCTGCATTTGAGGTCCATAGTCAAAAGTCCATGATGGAACTGCAATGCCTGCCAAAGGTTAAATGACTACTCCAGTCCAATAATGATTTGATTTCCTTTTACCTGCATACTTTTGCACCTCTTAATCATAAATTCTCTTCTCCTTATACACTTGCTTGTCATACATCCCCAGCTTGGATACTACTACACTTGGCCTTGTCTTTGTCCAGTTTGTATTTGCATTTTAAATGATATTTTAAATATATGTCTTAGGGAAGTCTAGAATGTGTAAAGCAACAGGACATAAAGAGACTCCTGAACTAATAAGAACCTCAGCTAAGATTTCCAGATGAAAAATAATAGCATGGTGCCGATTTGCCAGTTTGTGGTTGGCTACTAATGGAAGTTTTACTAGAGAAATCAAGATTTCTCACCCATTAAAATAATAGTTCAGAAACTTGTGAGTAAGTGGTCTGAAAACCCTATGAAACGTTATTTTGATTGAAGTGCTTTGATTATGTTTGTAATGTTTTTAGTGCATTTGCCAAAAACACCTTTTAAATTTGACAATAAAGACACAGAGTTAAATCCTGTCATCACTGGAGCTAACATCAGCTTCCTCTTGACTTTCACTAGAGCTCAAATTTCACTCATAACTAGGGTGCTTTTCTCCTATCTTGCTAATAAAAATAATAACCCATTATGAAGCCACTGGCATATTTTCCCATCTCCAGATCAGAGCACGTTCCCCTGAGTTTGTTCTGGGAGGAGCCATTCTGGGAACTGTTTTCCTTTCTGTCTGGAAAGAGGACTCGGGATGCTCATGTGCTACCATCAATCTGATGAAGTCCTTATGTGTGGTCGAAGTCCAGGCTATGCATTGGACAAGGGGAAGAAACATGCCAGACAGAGAAGTAAGTGGGCCAGATGCCACATCTGATACTGTTTCCTCTTCATGAAAATCAGTGTGAAAAGGCTATGTACATAACTGTCCTGAATAACCAGATGATACTTTTATTTCTCTTTCTGTTCTAGTGTTTGACACCCACTGTTGCCTTGTTTCTTAGGTGGAAAACCTGCACATCAAACTTTGATGATATTATGGACCTTTCTTTTGCCATGCACTGTGCAGGAGCTGGCAAACAAGTCCAAATCTCCTGTCTGCTGGCTCATATCCCACAGCTGCAGGAAGTCTCAAATTTTTTACACAGAAAGAATTTCTAACTCCAAAATTATTTCCAGGAGCTCTCCAGTATGGGAACTGTCTAAAGAAAAGAAAACAGCAGGAACAGTTAAAAGAACAGCACTGCATATGGTCACAATCTAAGAGTTCTAAGTAAAACTAAATTCTTCTACAGTGCCAGATATAGTAATTCTGAGGGGAGAATTTTTTTTTTTTAATTCACGTATATTACCAGCATTATTGCTGGTAAGAAGAATATCTGAAAGGCTCAGCTATGTCCTGTGCATGAAAAAAGCAGTAAGCTGCTCATGGTGTCACTTTCCTGGGGAACTGAAATAGAAAAGTGGGCTAATAGTGTATGATATGTTCACATAACGCTATCTACTTATACGAGCAACCTGATTTTTGTTTTGCAGGGAAGATGATCCTTTTGATGATGATCTATTTTAGAACCTGAATTCAAAGTTTAGCAAGTGATATGCAGCTATCACTACTAATTCATCGTACTCACTTTACTGCTCCATTTGGGCCCTTCATAGGGATGTTTTTGAGATTATCCCTCTGAAACATTACTAATGAGCATCAGAGGCACAGCAACAACCTCCAAGGCAAATAATTTTTATTTTTTTACTTATCAGTCAATTTTGTCCAAGGTTTGTTTTTCTTTAAGTTCTTTATGTCACCTATTTTCTTGTTATTCACACACTTTCAATCCAAAGAGTCAGCAGAGATATCTAAGAGACATTCTTGTGCAGTCAGACGAGACTGTTTTATCTTCCATGCTCAGCACTGAGTTTTTAACACAGGTGTGTCACAAAGCCTTAAGAGGAAAGAAAAGAACATTAAAAGGCGAAACAGACCCCTGAGAGTATGGAAATAATTTTTCCTACTAATTTTCCTTTCATGATGGTTCATGTCTAAAAGCCAAAAAATGTGGCAAGAAGAAAAAACACAAAACAAAATCCAAATTCTGTCTGTCCCAATCAAACAAGCCGCCAAACAAATAGAAATGAATTCCAAAATATTCCATACTATGCACTCTCCAATATCCAAAAATAATACTTTACCTCATGTTTTCATTACTTCCCTTTGCAGTTCAGAACTGTGCTTGGCAACACACCTCTTTCTATTGTTCCTGTCATAACGTTTATCAAATTACTGTTTGCACTGCAGTCACTCCTGTGTCTGAGCCTCGTGTAGACAAACCTCTCTAAGATTTCAAGAGTGTAACATGGGCAGTGCTGGCAGGAGAGCTGTGGGACCACAGATGCCAGCTTGGGAATGCCTACCAAGTGTCAGGGATTTCCCAGGCATATTTATTTTTCACCTTGAATCTCTTTTTGTAGTGGAAATGTAGTACATGCCTAGGCTGACTGGTAGCCTTTTCAGGGCAGATGGCTTTATCAGACTTTTCATCTGCAGACCCTAGGCATTCTCTCTGTCATATGTCCCAAGATTCCAGACTGCTGCGTGCCTTGTTTAGAAGTGCTGTTCCTGCACGCTGCGGTGGATTACCACATGCAGCCAGCCCAGCACTGTGCAACTGCACAGGTTCTGGGAAGTGCTGGCTGAACCCCTTGAACATCTCCTTCTCATGTGGGCTGCACATGCAGCGGAAGTTAAATGCCTCCTGCGCACATCAAATTTATTATTTGTGCTCAGAGAAAAAATGCATAGCAGGTCTGATTCTCTTGGATGGGCTGTTCCCTTTGTTCACTCACATTTTACTGTGTACAGGATAATATACTTCCCTAAAATGACACGGCTTTGGACTAACATAGAAGACAGAGGCTCAGGCATAACTCACTGGGTAAATGGGGAAACTGCCTCTTTTCTGACAGTAAATACAGAGCTGAGGGAGGATGTGTGGAGTCCAAGCTGCCAGCACGTGGTACAGCAGGCAGTTCAGGCAGTGAGCCCACAGGGTGACCTGGGGCAGCTGCGTGGCCAGTGTGTATCAGGGAGCCCACCCAGAGCCCCAGGGGAGCTTCTGCAAAAGCTGTGGCTATGAAAAGTCCTGGACTGAAGAGCAAAGCTGGAGAGAAGGATTCATGGTGAGAATATACTCTGGGTTAGAAAAGGGAATTGTTTTCAAACATTTGATCTTAACCTGATTGAATCTGGCGGTTTTGGTACATGAACCCTACAAGAAAAGTGGGACAGTTCTCCGTGAAGTTTTGGATTCAGATTCTTGTCCAAGAAACATCTTGAATATGTATCAAGACACATAAGCATTACTGTGTGCAGATTTCAGTTGAGGCAATCCAAAGCTAGGAATCCAAAACCTGCCCAGGTAGTGAAGCAGATACCTATCAGTTTGCCCAGCTCAAGGCTTGTTCTCTGGGTTCACTACTGTCAGGACCTGAGGTACATTTCAAGTTCCTTCTTCAGTCAGTGGGAGGAGAGAGACTGACAAAGACAGCAAATCAGCTCTTGGCTGTCCTGACCTGTACCTCACAATAAATTATAGAGGAAGTAAGAAGAAATGCTTAGGTTACCTTTAGTATCTGAAGCACAGCTGATGGTAGCTGAAGTCAGATGGGATGAACATTTTAAGGATCTGCTAGAGATTAACTACAGTGGGCAAATAAGCACAGTTTGAACACTACTCCCTCTGTCCTTCCCCAGTGGGACAGGAGAAATTATAGGAAGAGCAAAACTAAGAACACTCATGGTTTCAGAGATAAGCAGATAAATAAGCAAAGGAAAGAGGAAGAAGATAGAAAATAAAACAAGTGATGCAACAGCAAATCATTCATCACCTCCCCCAAGTAGATCTATGTCCAGCTAGTCTCCAAACAATGGCTACATGCCAAAATCCCCCTACTTTGTTTTATTACTGAGCATGATGTTATATGGCACGGCATATCCCTTTTGTCAGTTAGGATCATCTGTCCCAGTTGCATCACCTCTCAACTTCTTATGCATCCCAAATTTACCCACTGAGGTGAAGAGTTAGAAAGACTAACTCTTCAATGTTGTGCAACAACAATTGAGACATTGCTGCTCTGTTTTAGTCACAAATTCAAAACACAGCACATTATTTCTATGAAGAAAATAAACTCCATCCCAGACAGATCCAACACAGGATTAAACTGAGAGAACCCCTATCTGTGGTGAATTGTGAGTATGATACAGTCAAAAATAAATGTACAGGTGTGTTTCAGATTTAAATGGTGTTCTTAAAGTGTCTAGAATCCTTACTCTGACAAATACAAAACAGAGAGAAGTAAATGGAATAAATTAAAAAAAAAAGTTTTTAACTATAATTGGACTATGAATACATTCCACTGCTCCAGAAAAATAAGTTTATTCTTCCTAGTGATTATGAACCTTATTGTAGTAGCCTTATTACTCCTGAGTCCTGGCAATGCTGAGCCACTTCTAGGCAAGCACACCCAGCTTCTCCACAAATTAATCCTTTCCTAGTGCTTTGGGATGGTATTAGTGTCAAAGTAGTGACAGCTGATGATAAGATCAGAGAAAGTTCCTTTAGTCCTGACTACATTGTGGATTTACAGGGACTATATTAAAGTGAACAAAGGACAAAAGGGTAGACATGTTTGTACGGCTATATCTTTGTGCAGAAGCTGAGCTAGGCCCCTTTTCTTCATTTACTCTCTAGTAATAACATAATTGAGGAAGTGGAAGAATTGGCCAGAGTGATTATTGGGGAGTGGATGATATGATTAAAGGGAATTTCTTTTTCACAAACTCTGTACATATTGTCATGGTCCCTAGCAGTGCCAGGGACAATGCACTTTAGGCTACTGTGAACTCATTTGAAATCTGTTGGATGTATGAAGGAACCAGTTGACCCCAGAGGAAAAGTTCAATTGCAATAGAGGGGATGAAGCAAAAAAATGGGAAGAAGTTTTTATTAATATTATTCAGAAACAAATATAATTATATAGAATCAAGTTGCTTTACTTATTCCTTTTTTTATTATCATGCAGGTGAGATACTCTCCTGGTTACAGAGAGTAGCACAGAGTTTAGTGTTGTGTGCTTGTGACCATGTTATTCTATACCACCTACCTTATCTCTGGGGGTGTGGTTTTGTCAGGAAAAGCCCAATGCCTTTTCCTTGAAGTTGGCCATTTTTCCCCGCTCTGGGAAGGTGTCAGCATCAACCTCTGCAGATTCAATGTCTCTGCTGTCCTGCTGGTCCCCCCTCCAGTTCTGTCTGGAGTGTGACTGCGAACCTTTAGCTCTGAAAGGGACAGAAGCAAAAACACAATTAAACAACAGCACCAGCAGGGATGCTGGCGGCAGCAGTGGGGACAACCCTGACCCAGTGGAGTCCAGCTGAGCCGAGCAGAGCAGAGCTGAGTGGAGCAGTAGGAAGAGCAGCAGTGACCGGCAGGGTGACCCCACAGCACGGTGGGAAGTTAGCAGTGGCAGCGCAAGCACCTGTGCAGGACTGAGCTTGGCAGGGCGGCGACATGACCCCTACTTGGATGATGTAGCTTCTGGGGGGCTTGGTTATCATTCCTTTCGTTATTTTGGGCTGGGGGAGTGGGAAACATGAGACAAGGCATATTGCCTTCCTTCCCAAATACCATGTGGCATGGCGTTGGAATGGTTGCCATATTGCTTTTGTCTGGGAAAACCACACAGACCCGACCTGCAGGGAATGTCTGTCATCTTGCTCTAGTTCCTGGTGGTAAATACCTTTCTGTGGGTAAAACACCTTCTCTCTTCTTTTGGTATACTTTTGGTATTAATATGGCTGTTGTTATTGTGAATGTCTTGTTCCATTGCTTTGTGCTTTCTGTAAAGTGTGATCGCAACACAATAGAGATAGTCTGTTAGTCTCTCTATCATAGTCTCTCCTTTTTTTATCATAATCTCTCCTTTTTTTGCCCCTCCCTTACTGGGAGGGGCAGGGAAGGGGAGTGGCTTATTTGGCCTTTAATTCCCTGCTTATGTTAAAACCAGCACAGATACTATTACTAATTAAAAAGTATGTGATGATAAAAAAAAACCTGTATAAACACATGCTCATTTGTTAATTTGATGAATTGCTTAGACAAATGTCAATTTTTTTGCTTTGGTGTCAATTGTGCACAATTTCATCATCTGTTCTGTTTTCCAAATCTCATAGTTGGCTCTGTGGTTAAAAATATGGAATATGGTGAATGAAAGTTTGTCGTCTGTGGAGTTCTGAAGTATTTTAGTGTGGTCTTATTCCTTTGTCTCATTGCTATCCATTTTTCAAACAGTTACATTCATGTGTCTCTTGTCTCTCTTTGCACTCATATTGCAATAGCTTCCTTGAGACTTTTCTGATATTCTGACATTACTATTACTTGCATTTTAAAACAGGTCATTCAGTTATTTAATGAAAAAAATTTTCACCTCATCACACTAGTACAAGTTAATGAGAAGTTATGGCTTCTGGTCCCTCAGAAAATGTAACAGAAAAGTTTCTGATGGTAAGTTATAATGTTGAAAAGTGGAAAAACTCAAACTGATACCCAGATTTGGAAACCTAATAATTATGGAAATTTAGACCCAGAGTAAATCTGAACTTCACTGACTCTTTACAGTGAGATAAACCAGGACTGGACCATTGTATTTTCCTATTTCATTATATGAGATCTGATGATCTCTAATTGTAATGTAAGGTTTCAATAATCAGTACTTCTAACAAATTATCTTAGAGCTCACATCAATTAGTGGATATGATTCACATCCTAATCAGTTCAAACCATATAAAATAATGCATTCCGAGGAAAAGAACAACCATAAATTTAAGTCTCATATACTGTCTGTTGTGCAAATGTGGAAAACCATTTCACATTTAATAGAAAATTTTAGGAATGACAGACAGATTACATTTCTGCCAGTGCCTTAATTTTTTTGTTGGCAGAACACATTCAAGAGTCAGACTTTCACATGTCCTTGTAAACTGTAGACATGCCACTGACAGCGAGTAAAATTTCTCATTCTATAAGCTTTTCTTTTTAGAAGGATTATCTCACTTTTCTGTGAAATAAAGTGAAATAAAACTCTTGAAGATGGACTAGAAACAAAAAACAAGGAAAATAGTCCATTGCAGTAGAACTTTACTTTTCAGTGTGGCTGCTTACAAAACCTCTGAGAGAGCACTGGACCATATTGGATGCAGGGCTTATAAATAAAACTTTTGAATATCATTATCACTGCTAGCTGCTGACATGATCTGTAGTACTCACTAATTGCTACAGTCCTGGCTTTGCACAGGCAGACTCAGTTCAGCTGTTCTTGGTTTGGAAAGCCTCTGCTGAAACCAGGGTGTCTTTTCTGTCCTAAGAGGGCATTGCTTCTCCTTCCAGTTGTGTTTGACCAGAACACATGCAGTACCGGCATATCTTTTCATTAGATGAAGTTGCAATCTGCTGTTTGTTTCATAAATTATATCTTTCTAGGAAATCTTCTTGAGTTAAATCTAATTTTTAACCTTTTTGTTTCCAAATCTTCTGATATTTTTCTCTGTGATATCCCATGATGCACTTGATTTATAAATCTCACTATATTTTACTCTCTTTTTGTCTGAGTTAGACCTTGCACAAATGAGATTAGAGACTGCTTCATTATTCAGTTAATCATTGGAATTTGAAACTGTTTAGAAGTACTTAAAATCTTGACAGTACATGGAGGGAAGGCACTCTAAGACACACTGGGCAAATCCCGCAAAGGCTCTGTAGTGATGAGAAAGGATTTTACAGGCCTGGGATAAATATATGTGGGAATTCTTTCTAGATATTTAGCCAACTTCTTAAAGGTGAACTAAATGAAAACAGTTTTGTTGCATTGTTTTTGCTCTTTGCTTCTCTTCTCTTGGCAACTGCTCTGCACTTATCAGATAAAACAGCATATGGTAAACCAAATCATATGTTCTCTGGCATAAATCTTTTTAATGCTAAAGTTTTCTCAGGGCCTAAGTGATAACTCCGGATGTTGACTCATTTGATGAATGGTATCTCATGATCATGACTGCAGCCTCAAAAACTCCTGGGTAAAGTTATGTCCCATGCTGTGAGGTTCTGCTCTGTGCCGAACAGGAGAAAACTGAAAACAGTCTGCTTGGGCAAGGAAAAGGGTGGGCTTGTGTGCAGCACGTTGTTCAAGGTTCAGTCTCCTGAGGCAGATACTGGGACAACTTTTCCCCCTGCCAGGCCCTGACACTGTTCTCCAAGTAAAAGCCAGCGTACAGACTCTGCCATCAGAGGAGTTGTGCCTAAGTGCTGCTCTTTTCCTGAGTGGGGCAGATCGCAGCCATTTCTGTCAGGCTGCAACCCACACACCAACTCAGTGTCTGCCTCAGGCCACAGGCTCATTGAGCCCCATGAACTTCCAGCCTGGGTATCAGCTAGTGGTGGTCAGTGTCACCGAGCAGCAACCTGCTGACACCAGCAAGTCTGTCCCTCTGTCAGCTGTGTGGCCTGTCAGGTGCTTGGAAGTTACTTGTAGGAAAACACCATGCCATGAGCTGTTGCTCTCTGAGTAGCAGGGCTGCTAAAATCTGGTTTCTTATGGGCTTGGGTCCTTTAAATTGCTCCAAAAGCGTTAATCCCAAACTTCTTCCACCAGTCATAACACTTTTTAGGGCAGACCCAAGGAAGACAGACAGCCCATGCAGCAGCTGATATCCAGCTGGGCACTTCCATGTTTTGGCCACAGCTTGCATCTTCATTGATGAGTCAACTCCTGGATCCAAGTATGTTCACTCAGGCCTACTAACACAAAAATTCAAAAGGTACAGGCAGACAGTGAATAATCTTAATCTTAATTAAATAAATATTAATAAACAAGTGGATTTTCAGTGTAGATGTTACTGATTTTAAGGCTATTTGTAAACAATTGCAATGTATCACAGAGAATCCCAGTTTTATAAACACCTCTGTACTTCACAAGGTTTCTTGTAGTTGGTAGCAGTTTATATGTGTACACCTGACTTCAAAAAATCCACTTGTAGGATGTTTTCAGCAGTTTTACTTGAAACAAACTTGAAGTTCAGATATAAGACATTAATATACCTGTACTTCTGGTTCCAAGAGCTTCTTCCAGAAGGGCAAATTTAGTGGCTTACTCCTGTTTACCAAAATAATGTTTTTATTGATGTGTCATTCCCTTTGTTGAAGCCCATTGCAACTATTTTGAAGCTGAATGGAAGGACACCAAGGAATACTTTTCTGAATAGCCATGTTTTTCTGTATATATCTTTTTTTTTTTTTGTTAATGTGAAAGGCATTTAAGAAATTATGTTCAGGCACAATATTATACAGGGTTATCTGGTCTTCTTCTTAGTTACTGTACCTCTGAATAACAAGAGGTGGAAATTAATCTGGATGATTTTCACATTCATCTAAAGAAACAGAGAAAGGTGAAGAGTTGTATGACCTACTGATTTTAAGACTGGGACCTTACTTCTGCAGCTGGTATTTCTTCGTTTAGCTGCTGCCCTACCTTGTGACTTCAGAGATCATTGGGGTTTGCTGTTGCTGTTAATTCATCTTTATTAGCTGTCAGATTATTTCTAGACATTTCCAGGACAGAAGTATGTGCATTTAGTCTGCACCATAAATTGAATAGAGCCAAGAAACAGATATGGACATGGGAGTTCATTCTTATCTACCAGCAAATTATAAGAATAATCCTTGTTATGGATTTAATTCAGTGGAATTAATGCTTTCCCAGCAACTCCCAGGCACAGTTCAGCACCCAGCCATGAATTAGTTTGCATGCCTCCTGATTATGCATGAGCTGTACCAAGGAGGCACAAGGCCCACGTGCATCCACTGAGCAGATGCATAGGGTACAAAATCCTTTCATAAGCTGCATATGTGTCATAAGATGTATCCACACAGAGCACACATGAGACTGGTTTGAGATGTCCTCTAAACAGATTCTCCGCATAAGTGCTATAGCCCAGGCAGCCACAGGTTTAGTATTCCCAGGTGAAAGGCCAAATTTATCAATTTCAGTTTTCTTTTTTTCCTTTTCTAGGAAACTTTTTTTCTCGAGGAACTTTTCTAGGTAGAAACAGAGACGTGCTAAATGCAAGCTTTTGATACCACCACACAGTGAGTTCAGGTGTCTTTGCTTCACTGTTAATCTATGACACTGTCAGTTACAGAAAAGAAAGATACAGGATAGGCCAGGAGACTTGAGATAATCCTGACAGTTGGCAGTCTGGGTCTTGTAGTTGGGGTTTTACTTAGATTTCAGAGACCTTAAGCAAAACATGGTCCTTCACTGACGCTGTGCTCATTAGGAAGCCTAATTAGATACAGCATAACAGTAATGGAACTCATCTTTTAAATTAGATTTCCTAAAATACTGGAAGGAACCAGGTCCACAATTCTCATTGAAATCCAGTGAGAAATAACAAGCATCAAACCTACCTCAAGTGATAGAACAAGAGGGCAAGTTTAGATTAGATATTAGGAAGAAATTCTTAGCTGTGTAGGTGATGAGGAACTAGAACAGGCTGCCTAAAGAAGTCATGGATGCCAAATCCCTGGGAGTGTTCCAGGCCATGTTGGATAGCTCTTTGAGGAACTTCATTTAGTAGAAGGTGTCACTGCCCATGGCAGGGGGGTTGGGACTAGAGGATCTTTAAGGTCCCTTCTAACTCAAACCATACTATGATTCTATGAAGGACTCTTGAAAATTCTGTCTTTCTAACTTTTTTTAGTCTTCTATACATGTCATGTTTGCAAACACTGCATGATCTCACTGCACAGGTACAAGAAGAGACCGTAAAAACTATCCAGTATTGGATTTCTGAGCTATTTGCTGTTTCTTTTGTCACAAAAAATTATGGGAAACATAAGACACAGCAGACACAGTGCAACAGTAAGGGTACTGGAAAAAATTGTCACAACAATATCTACTGCCAAATGCTTTCATTGAAAACAATCTCCTGCAAACTTAATGAGATTTACTGCATCTAAAATGAATTTAAAAACTTTACAATTTTTCTCCCAGGTAGTTTTATACAAAAATGATGCAATTCTAGCCCCTGTAAGAATACAACTAAAAGATGTTCCTGATAAATAATTTTAAAGCAGAAAACCTGCAATTGGTGTAAATAGCATGCCCAGCAAATGTACAATTACAAGCTCTTGACCTCATTACTAGAGGATTTAATTACAACTATGTTACATAAGATTTTTTTCTTAGTCTGTCTTCCTAGGCGTTTTTTGCATCCATCTGTCCAATTGCATCCTAAGGGACCCAGGGAGTGTGAGAGAATGACTGTTTTGTGTCTGTGTAAGCAGTTGTTCCACATCCACTCTCCTCTGCACCACACTGTAACTAAAAACCTATTCATTTAAGTCTTGAAATATATGTTTCAAAATGCATTCATTAGAAATGAATCTCCTTTCCCTTTCTCAACTGCATTCTTGCAGGGCTATTGAAGCTTGAGCCCTGAGTTCAGTCTTGGCAGGTCCCCACCCCCCTCTGAGGTCCAGGTTCAAGCCGTATTTGGGTTCTTTTGTGCTGATGCCTTCAAATTCAGCAGGGAAGTTCAAGAGAGGATAGATGAGCCCTTACACTTCTTAGGCCAGTCTCCATTTCAGAGCTGGAAGGTGACAAAAAGTGCAAAAGTGAAATTGGTCCAAGAGGGTTTTGAAGAGAAAGCCATAAATAATCTTTTCCTTTTTTTCCATTCTTTCCCCCTTCTCAAGAGAAGGCATTTCCAGTAAAAGCTAAATTTGTCTCGGGAATTGGCTCTGTTCTTTTCAACACTGCTGAATGCTTCGTTGCCAAGAGGGACCCCTAGTGTTTTTGTCAGGTTTCATCTCTTTCAGTCTTGTGGGGTTTTGCACATAAAAGATATGTAAATGCAAAAATAATTAGGACCACATTATATATAGACAGTGCAGGGTCATTTTTTTCTGCAGTGGACTCAAGACATGCATCTAATCTCTGTCTAGATCTGCAGGGCTTGCTGTTTTCAAAGATGTACTTGAGGAAAGACAATTTTATTATTTTATAATTTTATAATTTTGCAGTGATGATAGACACAATGAACAGGTAAATTTGGTTATACCACATGTCACAAATAGCAAAGGGCATTACCTTTTACCTACTATTTTGTGGCATATTTTGTTTCCTACTATTTTCCTACTATTTTTTTTTAAGAGGATAAGAAGACAGCATAAATCAATACAAGTCTTTGTGAAATATGCCCATGTGGTGACAAGAAAGTCCTGTAGTCCAGTCATGAGCTGGCTGGCAATTCAGCCATGCCTGCACAGGGATGAGAGTCAGGGGCCCGATTTTCCCCCGGTGCAGGGAGAGATGTGCACCTGGTGGAGGCTGCACTCTGCTGTCAGGCCTGAAAGCCTCAGACATTTGAAACTTGCCTTTCCTAATCTTACCTGGCACAGGTACAGCTCACCACACTGCAATAACCTCAGTGCAGATGGGTGCCATGGGATGCCTGGGGAGCCCCTGTCACCTGCCCCAGAGAGTATCCTCTGAGAAAGTGACTGAACGTCTGATGGCCTGAACCACCCATGCAGATGCATTTTCTACATTGTGGAGACATTTGGCGGCATCAGGTTTGGATATAGATTTTCTCTGTTATCTACTACAGGAATGTCAACAGCTAGGCAGAAATTGCTCATACTCAGAATACTTAAATGTGTGTTACATATTTTGATGAACTATTTTTTGACTGGAGAAAATACCAATTAGTCAAAACAGAAATTTGCAGAAAAGTTAATTTTGACAGTCAGCTTATATTTCAAGTTGCCAGAAAATTTTGACCTTTTATAAGCAAAATATTCTAATTTTCCAGCCCAAAAGTTTTAGTAAAATTATGTGCACCAAAAGCAGTTAGAAAGAGTGAAATTCAGGTGGAAAATTCTTAAAGGTAGACAAAAATAATAGAATACCTGATATAATTAATTCAGACATTTATTTAATATAAATTTTCAATATTTAGTCTTCTGCCTGTGTAGTAGTCCCAGCATCTCCCCATCTTTGCCTGCTTTGCTCTCTGAGGGGCTGTGGTTAATGGCATTTATCCATATGAGATTTTGATGTGTGGTTTCTCCTAACTTAAATAGGAACTTCTTCTCCAATGTCATAATGAGATTTTTTTCAGATGTGTCCATAGTTTTCTTAAGGTGAAGCCTGTGTGCTCTAATCATGAGCAGTGCCCAGTTCTGAAATTTACCCATAACCAAATGAAAATGCAATTTTAAAATAAATTTTCCAATGTGTAAGGTTATACCTTGAGGATGAGAAAAGTAATAACTTTTTCATTAACTTGACTACAAAATTTATCCCTTTTATCATATCATCAATAAAACAAAGAAATGCACATAATAAGTTGAAATTGCTGGGTAAATTTTCTACAGCACATAACTTTATTATCTTCTATTTTAGAAATCATCTGCTTATTTATGTCTTCTGCAGGTATTAAGAATTTTGACCTAATTTCTATAGACATCTTAGCAAATGTCTCGTTCTCGTCAGATCAAAGTTTTTTTCCAGTGAAAAAAATGTCATTTTTAATTGTCTGTCAGCATAAATGAAATACATTAGCATAAAAATGAAAAGTTAACTCATACCCAGTTAAAAAGCACTTAATTCCCTATCAGGAAGTTTCCCTCGCTCTTTATCCTGCAATACAATAAGACAGGAACTAATCCACTTTTCTATCCAAAATTTTACTGGAAATGATAAAGGAACTTTTAAGATGCCTAAACTCATTTATAATCCAAATGAGTAATCCACATTGCTAGAAAAATAAGCATGCAATAAAAAAACCCAAACAAACAACGTTAAGACAAGATAGTGATAATACATCAGTTTTTTCCCATGGATGTTGTAGCTCTTTCTGCAGGAAAGATGGCTCATCAGTGTCACAAACAATAACTGTCTCTGTTTCTCTTCTGCAGGTCCTCCACTTCTCTCCTAATCTCTTTCAGCCCTGGGATCATATCAATAGCCTTTTTATCCAGAAGTTTTTCTTTCTTGACCATGGCAGTTGCACGATTGTCTTTATGGCAGGACATGAGAGACAAAGAATAAAAATCCTGTGGCTGGTTGGAAAATCAGCAAGAACAAACCCCGTATTTCTAAATTTAGCATATTTATTAAGTATTTCCAAGTTGTTTCAACAGAGCACGTGTATCTCTCTGATAATCAAACCCACTGATCACTTTTTGAGAATGGGCTAAGTGAATGGTGTGCCTGAAATGTTGGTGTTTGCCACATTCCTGTGGCAGTTTAGTACTTGGACAAAAAGCTTGTACAAACGCCATCACTAGCCCTCACACTTATTTGAAAACTTGTTTTGGTGTGTACATCCTTGCTAGTAAATTGAACAGTAAATGGAAACGCTTGTTCTCTGTCCTTGCAGACAAGTGGCACAGTCCTGGCACATCCACATCTCTCCAAATCCAAAACTGCATATCTAGGTGCAGACTGGGTAACAGGTCCCTGCTGATGCTAATCCCAGCAACGTTCTCATGGATTTGGGAGAAATTCAGGTCAAAACCAGGCTGGGCCTGTTCCAGTATGAATAACTGGTTCCGAAGATTGTTTCACTTTCTGCTAATATTAACTCTGTTTAATTAATATAGACACAGACCTCATGTCCTGCATTTTTGTAAGCTTTCTCATAAAATTCAGTGTTGGCTACCCAGAGGGAAATGGTTAATCTCTGAGCAAAATCAGGCATCAGATGCCAGCTGGGTTAATTTCTTTTGCTTACCAGATGAATAGTTGACAGTGTGCTAGGAATTTCTAACATGGCTGGGTATTTGGGCAGCAGTGATAGAGTAGTGCATAACTAATGAGAGAGCAGTGTTAATACTTTGCTGCAATAACTATGCAACTTTTGCCCAGTCTTTAAAACTCTGGCACTTGGTTGGCAAAGATGCTTTGGAAATCCTAAAATCTCTAGGCATGTGTAAAATATAGTGGAGTATGCCATGCAAGCCTGAAGGAAAGAGGTACATAATGAGAATTTTTCAATTCTCCTAAGCAACATAATTAGCTAATGTCAGCAACCTGGTTCCAGACATAAAGGGAGCATATTCTGATTCACTTTAATGAATTTTATGCCCTTAAGTAAAGTTCTTGAGGATTTTAGCTATACTGTTGTTCCATTTCAAACTTTGTGTTGCATTTAGTTTCTCTCTTTTCTGTCAGAAGTAGGTTGATCAAGCAACCAATCTATTTTCATAAAAACTTGTTTAATGTAGAACATGGCTATCCATTTACCTCTTAAGGAGGTTACCTAGAACAGAAATCAAAGGAGCTAGTACAGCAGTCTTGTTAGCAATACCTCCAGTGTGCTGCTGTCTTTTGAGATATATTTAGAGAGTGAAGAGGGGGCCATGATTTACAGTCAAGGTTTCAGCTGACAAACCCTGGAGAAAAGAAACCGTTTGATCAATCTAACACAGACCATGGAAAGTATCTGCTCCAGACCGAAAAACCTGAAATCTAAAACCTGGAACAGTAATATTGTGCCCAGAAGAAGAGGCTACAAAGAGCCAATGGCTTTCATTTTTTAAAGAGCTCATGGATTTGGATGGACTAAAATATCTCAGCTTTTTCCTGAAAGTCAAGAATATAGAAAAGATGAGGGAAAGCAAGGGAGGAACAGAAGCTATTACAAGTCTAATGAACACTATATAACTGAGCCATTGTATAATTTGTAAAATCAAAATCATGTGGATTTTGTCCCATGCCTACTGTTTTCAAATTTTTTTATGGTGACCACATTATTTAAGAAACCTATGTCCTTTCTCTATGCTTTTCACATTAAACCAGGGGAATCATTTTGCTTTCCACTGACATTCTCCACTTTGTGCTTATTCTTTTCCAGCCTGAATTTCAGTAAGCAAGTTCCCTCCAACTTTCTGGAGTCTTTTAAAAATTTCTTTTCTTAGGAAATTAAATTTTCCAGATGTCAGAGATTTTAAAATATCCAGTGTATAGTCATCTGATCAGTGTTTTGGTAGTTGTTTAAAAAGGTTGACATAACATGTAGAGAAAATACATGCTGGCAGGTGGAGATATAAAGATTTTATATTCATTAGGTTGTACTGGCTGCATTGCTTATATGTGGTGAAGTCACAAAAGTGTTTTGTTATCACTGTTTGTTATTTATGAAGTGCCAAGAATGTGCTTGACAGTACCTTGTTAGGAATACAATAAAACATTTTTATGACATGGCCTACCATATATTTATATTAGACTCTGTTTTTGAGATAATTCAGAACACACTGTAGGTTTTTAAATTTGTGTGGTTTTATTTTCCAATATCCTTCTCCCTCTAAACTCTGGTGGCCTTTACTCTTATTTTGTTTCTTAACGCATTCAAGACATTTTTCTAATGTTAACCACCACTAGTTTGCAATGTTTGAGGTTACTAGTTTTACATCTTGCTGCAAAGCTGGGAATCAAGGTATCCACTGGAATAGACCTAGTATTGCTGGCTCTAAATGACCCCATGCTTCAGAACAGGAAGTTTCTTGTAGTAGATTTAGGAAGAAAAATAGGAAAAGGTATAGTTTTTCTACTTTAATACAAGAAAAAGGGAAATAAATGTGTAAGACTTTTCTTTTTAATCTTTTCTTTTTTTCAGAGCAGTTGTCTATTTCTTATCATACAACCCTGCACACGTAAACCAAAGGGTGTTCCTTGCTTCCAAAACCAAGTTATATGTATGACCAAAATGTTCCTGGTAGTAGTGCTGTAGTGGATGCATGCCACAGATCTGTGTATGAGGCTCTCACTCAGCAGAATATGAGGTTGTGATTTGAGAGGGATGAAATGAAATGAACTGAAAAGAAAAGAAAAGAAAAGAAAAGAAAAGAAAAGAAAAGAAAGAAAAAAGAAAAGAAAAACCGTGGTGATTGCTCCTCACACTTGGTTGTCAGGGCTGCAGGGCTAGCAGCAAGCATGCAGTGGTTGTCAGCATTCAGGGAAAGAATCAGCCTGCAGTGTAGCTGTTTTGCAAGCCAGACAAAGTAAAACTGCAAAGCAGTGAAGACTGGTGGTGAGGATGACCTGGATGTCAATTGTACCTGCACTGTAGGCTGAGGCAAAAGGGAAGGAGGTTGTTGCCCTGGCAGCTAAGCAGGATCTGGGGAATTTCTGTCATGTTATTTTTCATGAAATTATTTTAAAAATAAATCTAATAAGAGTAGTAGTAATGTGCAATACACTATTTCATAAAACCATAGATCTCAAACCTACAAGGGTGTATTTGACTAATCTTCTCTGATCTTCTTTATAAAACTCACCACAGTACTTTCCTAAATTCAATTGTGCTTGGATTAAATTATATCTATCTCTCTCTCATACTCTTTCTCTTAGTCAAAATTCAATCTTTATTTTGAAACTGGCATAGAAAGTGATAGTCCACTGCAAGCTGAAGTAATTTGTTCCAGTGAAAAAATTTTCACTGTTAAAAGCTTGCGCCTCATTTCTTCCCTGAATTAGCCACACTTAAGCTTCCAGGCATTGGATTATGCCTTCATCTGCTGGGCTGAAGATGCAGCTCATTGCTGAAATTTTGCTTCCATGTGGGTGCTTATTTACAGGCTGTGGTGATATCAATTCCTATTTTTTTATGGCCAGACAAATAAATAGAGTTTCTATAATCCTTGACTAAAAGGTATGATATGGAGTCATTTATCCTCCTCATAGAAGGAACAAGGAGGATAAATGACTAATGATTAAATTCAGAAATTTAATCATTGTTATGGCAATTCTCTAAAATTTTGCCTAACCATTAGCATCCTTGAACTATGGTCCTCAACAGAGGATGAGAGCAGATGATTGCAGTAGACATAATCTCAGGTTCAGGGTTATGAAAGAGCCTCCTCGTCTCCTATTCCAAATTTCCTGGATCCCAGGTCGTCTGTGCTGCTGCATCCTCTTGGGGGATGACAGTTTTTCTTGTATGAACCATAGGCCAAACACTTTTTTTCAAAATGCCATTATAATGATTACTTAACTTCAGCCTAAAACTATGAAGCTAAACTCGAGAAGTTTTTGTGTATATGAGGGAGACTTTTCATGGGACGTCATGACATAAGAGAATCACAGAATCAATTAAGCTGGACAAGACTTCTGAGACAGAGTCCAACATATAAAAATTAATTTCCCTGACTGGAAAACTGTGCATTGTGACATTTTATTGACCATAATAATTTGGGCCCTTAAAGATAAATGGTGCGAACACTTTCCCCAGGTCTCCAATCCTCTCTTATGCAAAAACCACCAGATTCCACCCCTTTGTTAAAAGACTGCATCCCAACTCTAAACCTACTCAGTACTACCACTGAGGTAGCACTTGGCAGTCAAGTAATCTGCCTGAAGCTAATCTCATTTCAGGCATTCACTACACTTAAAACATAAGTAGCTGTGGCCACTCCTGAACATTCTAAGTGTCACCCATGATTTTCACACTGTAGGCACCCAGCATCTTCCCTGTAATAATACAACAATTGACACAATGGTGCCTTCAGTCCTCATCTCTACTGGACCTAGAACATCATGTGCTGTCTGAAAGGACTCAAACTATTTTTTGGGTTCTGCTTTGTTGGTCTAAGTTCCAAAGTGGAAATTGTTCTTTTTGGATTGTGGAGGAAAAATAAAAAAGACTCCCTATGATTCTTGTATGGAAACTGTGCTTGAAACTCTGTTGTCTCATGTCTTTATAGTTATAAAACATTCACCTCAGTGGGTGTTTTGTCTCTTTTAAGGTCTGCTTCATCCTCAGAATTGCTCTAAATTTCTTTCAGCGGTTGTGTTATTGCTAGAAATAAATACACTGCATTTATGATAAATGGCATTCATTTAGTTGTGTGGGTTTTTTCCTTAAATATCTCTGTGATTTGTTGAACATTAATTTATTTTGTAGCATCTTATGACATAGGATTTTCCTCAAAGAGTCCCACACTTCAAACTGGGGGGCAGGATCCTTGGCCTTGCAGTCTCTCACTGAGTGAGTGAATGGAAGAGGGAAGAGGATCAGCATCACATTTCCCTCTGGTTTCCTCTGAGACAGAAGGTGCTAAAGAAGCTCATTAATCATGGTGTGGAGCTGGTCAGACATCTGTAGTTCAGTAATACTTAGATCACAATGACTTGGGGTATAAAAATTATATTTTAATTTGTTGAGACAGTTTATAGTTTCAGGGTGAATGATTACAGAGAAGCCTGTAGTAGATTACTAGGCTTGAATCCCTCTCAAAAAATCTGCAGTAGTTTGGATTTGACTTTATATTAACACTGACGCCAATGTGTTAGCTTGAGACTCTTCTGTCAGTCTGAAACAGCTCAGGCTAAAATTGCCAGGGCCAGTGCACACACACACACACACACACACACACACACACACACACATCCCCACTGAACTCTGTCTTAATGAACTTTACAGCTTGGATCTGCCCTAGGAAAACTAAGGTCTCTTGGTTTCCTGGGAAATGTGGTTATTAGAACATCTATACAACAGTGTTTGGCCTTCAGCCCAAAGTGAACACTTCAGACATATATTAGTACACAGTTTTGTCCATAAAATTATAAGCAAATGATTTTTTTTTTTAATTTGTAGCTCTAGCAGTAGAATCTGAGGGGCACTTTTAGAGTCATGTAATATAAAAATAAATTGTCCTATACCAAAGCATATTCTCAGTCTGGATTAATTTCTCTATAAAATTGAATCACTATCCTTGTGTAAAATAGTATCATTAACCCTGAAGAATGTTTTTATTGAAGTACTGACTTTCCTATGAAAGTTAATGTGCTGGTAGGGTTTAAAAACTGTGCCCAAGCAGCATTTTTTTAAACACTAGAAATTATAGGCATAATAATTACAATACAAGACTCTATAAACTGCTCTGCCAGTGCACTCAGTTCTTACCAAAATGTGCTAGGAAATCATTTATTGTTCACATTGTGTTTGGAACATCCCCAGGAGCTTAGCTAGCTGCGCCGCAAATGATGTTCAGTTTTGTGTTGCTGTGGACTGGCTAACACGTGCTCTGCTGTCCCACAGAATGGCCGGTACAGAGTTGCCTTTCCTTTGCAGGAGGTGGGAAGCCCTCTTCCTTAAATGACTATCCAATTTTGAGTTGGTTTCAAAGTCTGGCCATGTCAGCAGGAAGGAATATTTTAGCTCATCAGGTTGGCAGATGATGACAAGCAAGTTCCACCGCATTCAGCCATACTGGGGAAGGTGCTGTTACTGTGATGAAAGAGGAGGACTGTGGCAAAACAGCCTCAAAAAAGTTGTATGCTTAATGCTTTTATTTGTGTCTATAATTTTTATTAGTGGATTAGAAACTGCACCGAATTCATGCAATTCAAAATTTAAACACACACGCACACCTGAAGTTCTGAAGGCTCAACTGTTCATTTGCTGGTAGTCTTCTCATTTACGTCTTACTGAGTGTACTTTTAGGTAAGATTTTTTTATCTGGGGAATAATCTAATGGAAAATGCTAGCAAATTAATTTTTTTTTTTTTAATACTAGTAAAAACATACAGTATCAGCTCAGACCAAGAGGTGTACTCACTCAGAGCTCAGTCCTTCATTAGACAATCTAGACTTTGTTAGATAAAAACAATGCATACAACTCAAGAACCTACCCCTTATTTGGCAAGATAGGTGTTTACTGCACAGAACAAGGTATGGTTTACATTGTACACAATTCTTTTCTTAGTGTTTCATAGAGAAGAGAGTAATTTTCAGCTTATCTAAGTGCTAAGAATGAACTCCTTTTCCCAGAAATTTCCTTCTGTTTGGCAACCCTTCTGTTGAAGATTATGAGCTCTGTAACAGATTTGGCTTCTGCTGAGACAGTTCTTATCCTACACTAATTTAATTACTACTGTTACTGTAAAGAAATAAACAATGAATAGTTATTGATATGTCTGTTTCTCTGTTCAGATACTGTTGTTTATGAGCATGCTGCTTACTCTTCTTTCAAGGCATAATTTTTAAAGTTGATTCCTCTGAAATCTCTGCTTCTTCCCTACAGCAGTCTTATTCAGGCTCTTACTTTTTATCCTATTCATGTCATTTGTGGCAGTAGGACTCCCTAAACTAGAAAAGGTTGTGTTAAATGTAGTATGTTTTTCTTCCACCAATTTACTTTTTGAACATGTAATCTTTTAGCATTTTGAGTGTCATGTGGCAAAACCCCCAGATATTTAAACTGTGCATTAAATAAAGAAGAACTGGTTTTTTTATTTAATTTTGAGTACTTTTCCAGATAATATCTTTTGATGGCTTGTAGTGCTTGGATTGGAGCATGTATTAAAAACACTGGTAAGCTGTCCTATGGTTTAATGTGTCCAGCTGTCCTTGAGCGGGTATAACCTACTCCTCTTTAACAATCAGTTTCCTGGAATTTTTGAAACCATGATGTCTATTTACATGTCTTCTGCAGACTGAACCTGAACAAAACATACAGTGTCAATGGGGTGGAAGCAGAGAAAAAATACAAAGAATCCATCAGATGTAGAAATTGATGTATCTGTATGGCTGTGAAATGAAAAAAATAAAATAAAAAAAAAGATGGCTAAACTCCATGCATTGCTGAATCTTTCTCTGAGCGCTTGAAGCAGTTGCACTTTTTCCTGTGTTTTTTCTTGAAGTAATTAAGTACAGATGGGGCTTCTTTCTAAAAGGTTATCTTTCTCTCCCTTTTCAGACTTTTTTTTGGTTTTGTGCATTGGTTATTTTAAATGTACCTAAGTGTCATGGTTAATTGTGTAGAGAATATTGTTTAGCAAAAGACACTATTTTTTCTATTCTACTTCTTATACTATTTTCCCAAGTTGTGAAGTGATTGAAATTGACTTTTTGCAGGGATTTTAGGAATCCATCTATTATGTAAAACTACCATAGAATTATATGAATTATTTTGCCAAAGCATAAATCAAGGTTGAGGAATCCATATTATGAATCCATTTCTGAATACAGCAATCTGAAGTTAGAGAGGAGTACTCAGGGACCAGTTTAAGATTCCCAGTAGAGAACCTTGATTTACATTGAATAGATCTGTTGTGGAGAGGTTAAGTTCCTTGCTGATTCAGGCCTAATTTATGTTTATTATTTTAAAAATGTAAAAAATCCCAAACAACAAAACAACCAAGCACAAGTTGAGTATTGTTACAGCAATCACGTGCTTGTGGGGTGGAATCATGGTTGAAAGAGCTAACTCTGTTTCCTTTTCTGTCAGAGGGTAGTGATGCAGTGTAACTGAAATGCAGCAGTTACACAAGTAACTTCTGTAGCCTTCACTCATCACGAGACTAACACAATTTTATTTGCAACAGTGATTTTAAAAATAGTATACTCTGCTGATACTGCATAATTGCATAATTTCAAATGATACAGACTTTATATTTATTTATTTAAAAGTTAATTGCAATGCGAATGGGCTGGACCACACTGAAGGGGACTGATTCCTAATACACCTGGAAGACACCTGATTTATTGCTCAGAGGAAAACCCAGGAAATTCTTTGCACTAAAAACAAATAAAAGGAAAGCTCCTTAAAAGCAGAGCTAATTTACCAGAGTGATAGAAAGCCACCCCTGAATAAATGATAAATAGGTTCTTAGGCTGTAGATGTCATGCTTGTAGAGAAAATCTGCAAATGAGTAGACAAAAGCTACAGTGGTATTGTTTTCCTGGTCGAGCAGAAAGTTTAAATTGACAGGTCTGAGGGATAAACATTCTCCCTTTTCATTTCGTGGAATATTAACTCAATTTATGAAGTTGCTACTTCTTTGTTTTACTGTTCATAAAGGAATAAACTAGAGAAGAACTGTATGTCATGGACACACAGATGTTACCTTGTGCTATGATTTGCAAGATGTGGGAGAAAGGGAGTCCCTGAGTATCATCAAAGGATGCTGCCTTAGTGGGGAGGGAGGCCAGGAAGGGTGAAAGGAGAGCTGAGCTGGTCATGATTTGGCTGAGAGTATGCTAATATTTGCAGGGTTTGGAGAGTTACCCATTGGAAAATACTGGGTACTGGTTGTTTCTTTCAAATCTGAAAGGTGGATTTGTAGTTGTTGGGTAGGAAGATTATAGATAATATTTTCTGTGTCTTTAAAAGCTATGTCAGTGAAGGGCATGTATGTATCATGTTAACTAGATACTGTAACCGTAATTTCCAGGAAATGTCATTGTTTTAATGAATAAATTTCTGTATGTTGGTTCATTTTCTTAAAAAAATTAATAGCAACAAATTTAGAAATAAATTAATTTTACAGTGAAGCTTAAGCTAGACACTCCAAGTTCCTCTCTGGTGAACAACAAAATAGGTAGTGGGTTACATTGCTGTGAGGATGAGATGATATATGAGAGTGGGTCTATCTAATCCTTAGACAGATAAACTCAGGGTCACTTACAGGCTTCCTGGGCCATGGTGAGCTATCCTTTCTGGAGAGTGATATGAGTAACAAAGAAATAATCTCCCCAAGGACCAGCAAGGATACCTTTGTTGTACCAGATTTGTTATATATTCAAAATTTGGTGAACATAAGGGTTAAACTCTAAAAGCAGTTCAGTTCCATCCTGACAATAGAACCCTACTGCATAGTAAACCAGACTTGGCTTGGTCGGTCTTTTGGATGCCTGTTCTTCAAAGAAAAGCTCAGTGGGTTCTTGCTTACATTTTAGGCTATTTTCCTGCAGATTTGTGCTAGAAGCAAGCTCTAGCAAAATGTTGCAGTTTTCCTGGTGATGAACAACTTGTTCAAATCCCCTAATCCTCAAAAACCCCTTCAGCTCCTTTTCTGCTTTGCTGGTGCTTTTTGTTCATCTGTGTTTTCAATTTGATTAGAAAGATGAATTGTGTTTAAAAAACCTTAATGCGGGTTTGCAAGAAAAACAATTGTAACAGTGAACCATTGCCTGAGGCAGGAAGCTGTAAAAGTGAAGAAAATGGGAAGTTAGCAAACATGACAGCATAGAGAAGTGAGAACCTGTAGAGACAAATACATGGACCTACGTGTTGTTTTGCTTTGCTTATGGTAAAAATTAAGAAGACTGAAATGGAAACCATGCCAACAATACATGGAATATTAGATTTGTTGCAGGAAATGAAGATGATAGGATGTAGTCAGAGGACTGTCAATGCAGCTGAAATCAACAAAGATCTTTGTACAGGTCTTTGAGGAGATGACGAAGTAAACAGCTCTGAGGCTGAGCATAAAATTACAAAGCTGGAAATCACATCTGTGAAAACAGGTCTCTGTGACAGTTGGCTGGGGAGCACAACAGGAAAGGTAATGAGCAGTGATGCATTTTGACTGGGTTAGAGGTTAAAGCAAGCAGCATCACATAATGGTTTATCCCCCAAAGAGGAAGACCACCTATGAAAAGAAATATATTTCAGTTGAAGGAGGAATGGTGTTCATGTCCTTTAGATATATCAGGATAATGGCCAGAGAGAAGACAAGCTAGAAAACAGAAGATTGGGAAGTATATCCTCACCCATAAGAATCAGATCTCTCTGACTGAGGGTGTATGTATAAGAAGAGTATGAAGCAGTTCTCTAAGAAACTCTGGAAAACAGATGCATAAATAGACCTTACGCTCAACAAATTTCTATTGTATCACAGAAACATAAAAGATTCTGAGTTGGAAGGGAACCACAAGGATCTTTAAGTCCAACTCCTGGCTGTGCATAGGACAGCCTCAAGAATTACTGCATATGCCTGAGAGCATTGTCCAAACCCTTCTTAAACTCTGTCAGGTGACCACTTCAATAGAAGAGAAGATTCAGATGACTAAACCTAATGACAAAAATGAGGACTTGAGTCTAGGGGAGGAAAAAAATGAAGATTTAAATAGTTTTGAGGAAATATTCATAGAATGTAAGGAAATGTTCATAGAAGGTTTTGAAAGAGAGGGATTTAGATTGTCTTGCTTGTAGCATGGGAACAAGTCTGGTTCTTGAGATCTGTGAATTTTATTTACACTACCTTAGTACAAGAGCCTTTGACATTGAGGATATCCTTGAGTTTTCTGTCTCCTGCTGTGGCATTTAATCTTTTATTGCAGTCTGTAAGTTTGTTACAAACTCCTGAGATCTGCATTGAGGTCTAGGGCATAGAGAAAGGTGCAGAATAGGTCTAGGATGCCTTTCTAGAATTGCCTGGTTGCTTCTAATTACAGAGGACTGCTGTCACAAAACAAAGTTCTTCAGAGAAATCATTCCTGTTTTCCTTTCCTTTTGTTTTTTTTTTGTTTTTTTTTTTTTTTTTTTTTTTTTTTGTCATTACTTAGTCCTTGCATCCAGAAATATTCTTCATAAATAAGGAATAATGCCAGCATTCCAGTGCTAGCAGATCCGTTAACTCTACCATATACATTTATTTTCAAATATATGATTTCAAATTCACATGGACATAAAAATATAGAGACCAGAAAAATAATATTTTAAGGCAAGTGGAGGAAGACCTATCACTTAAATTATGTAAAATATGAACCCATCTGAAAGGTTCAGGCATATATTAAAGGGAAGAGTCATACATTGGCCAGGATAGGACAAGATGACCTAAGAGCTCTTTCATCTATAATTGCATGTTTATATTCCCAGTGGTTTCTCATAGTTTAGTGACAAGACAAGCATGCAGCTGGATTTGATGTCCAAATTACCTTTAAGACTTCAAGCATGGTACCTATGTGAATAGCAGAAGTATGACATATATTGTATCATGAGTAATAGTACTTTTACTCGAAATGCCATATTGAAGGAATGAGATGTGTTCTAACTATCATCTGAATTGCCAAGTTCATATAAGTACCTGTTTGGTAATGTGTTATTTAAGACAAATTATGGTGTAACTTTTGGATGTATATGGATATAACTTGTGTATCTATATATGATTCTGTGCACATGGACACATACCCACTCACACCATGCTGTTCACTTAAGTCCTGTTCAATGTGACCTCTGATCTCTATTATTTTTATCAAATCCTGTCACCAGCAAGTCTAAACAGAGGAAAAAGACTGGAATTTTAAACACTTTAATGAAAAATACAAGAATACAGAACTACAAGAGTTCATAATATCAAATCCCATCCTATCTATGTGAAGACTGACATTTCCAGTAATCCCTTTCAGAAATTTAGTAAAATTCATCTTTAGAATTAACTAGGTTTCTGTCCTCCACTACAGTCACAGGAATGTTGTTTCAGAACTGTGCATATGAAAAATTACGTTTTCTTTATTTGTAGTGGAAAAACATCCTTTGCTAATGTCTGCCTGCATGTTTTAATTACTGTTCTCAGAAGACCTTTTCCCGTCTGTCTCCCATTCTTGTCTTGGTCCAAGCATCTGCAGAAAGGAATCGTAACTTCCTTTTCCTTTGTTCTGACTGGCTATGTAAGTTAATGATCTTGGAGTTTCCCTATTTCATCTCAGGTGTGCAGCATAGATCTAAGCTTTTATGTATTTACTTTGCTTACAATCAGTAGCATAACTTTTAAATAATATTAAAAAAGTAACATACTTTATCAAAACACTAGTAACTTTAAACAATGGTCTCCTTTAGACTTTTGTCATGCTTATGGCAATTAGAGAACTGATGATAAAGAATGGTGACATTCTGGAGGCAAAATTCAAAAAGCCAGTTTGATTTTGAACAATATATATTAATTTTCCGTAATGAGAAACAGATGACTCCATATTAACAATTGGCCTTTTTTTTGGTGCAGATTAGGGAATAGGTTGCTAGGAATGTCTGCTTGTTTTATCTGAAGTAAGACAATTGTACATTCGTGGTAAAATAAGAAAGCAGCTCTGTTTCGGGGTCTGTTCCTGTGCAGTGAATCAGGGCTTGTGCTGGCTTCCCACCTGCAGCAGCACTATAACATGAATAGAAGACTCCTCTCATTCTGCAGTCAATCAGTATTGCATGGTCCTTATTCTCCATAGTCACTTTCAATTCATGATTATCCAGTTTGCAGGATAAATTCTTATTTGTTGGGGTTGCATTAACCTGATTTGCACACATAGAATCATAGAATCATTAAGGCTGGAAAAGACTTCCAAGAGCATTGAGTCCAACTTTTTACTGAACAGCACCTTGTCAACTAAACCATAACACTAAGTGTCATGTCCAGTCATTTCTGGAACACTTCCAGGGATTGTGGCTCCATGACTTCCCTTGGGCAGCCTGTTCCAATTCTTAACAATCCTTTCAGTGAAGAAATTCTTCCTAATGTCCAACTTCAACCTTCCTTGGTTCAGCTGGAGGCTACATGCTCTGGTCCTGTCACTTGCTGCCTGGAAGTAGAGACCGACCCCCATCTGGCTACACCCTCCTTTCAGGTGACTGTAGAGGGCAATAAGGTCACCCTTGAGCCTCCTTTACTCCAGACTAAATCACCCCACTTCCTTCAGCTGCTCTTCATATGACTCACTTTTTGTACCCTTCACCAGCTCCATTGCTCCTTCTCTGGACACGCTCCAGATCTTCAATATCTTTCCCGAGCTGAGGCGTCCAGAAATGGACGCAGGATTTGAACTGTGGCCTCACCAATTTCAAGCCCAGAAGTAAAATTGCTTCCCTTGTCCTGCTGGTCCTATTCTTTTTGATACAGGCCAGGATGCCGAGCCAATGTTGTTTTCATCCCATTTCCATCACTCTTCTACTCAGGTCCTTCCAGCTCATGATACCCCTTGCCTCCTCTAGATTGGTGACGCTTCTTGCAAATCTTGGGCCTTTTGCTACTGTCTTTGAGGCAACATCATTAAAAAGTAAAACCACGAAAGTTTAATGATAATCCTCAATGCATTCCTGAAGGACCTTTCCTGGTAAACTCCTCCTGCTGGATTAGAACTATTTTTTTTGTGTTCCCCTCATCAGTTCATTTCTCATCAGAGAACCTACTAATCTCCAGCTTAACTAATGACTTCCTGTAGTAATTAATATCAGATGCTAGTAGCCCAGATAAATGAGGTCTATATTACTGTCTTTGCTTAGACAATCAATTATTTCATCAAAAGAAAAATGTCAACTAGTATTATGTATTTTACCTCTGATAAACTCAGGTCACAATTTTTCCTTATTTCCATCTCCTTATATTTATTATTGAATATTTTTCTCCAAACCTGGTATACTTTGAATATTTAGGCAAACAGGCCTTTTCAATAAGTGCACAAAGCTTGCTGCTTATAAACCATATGATACTACCCCATCTTGAAGTAATAAAAAAAATGGCAAAATATATCCTAATAGTTTCCAACAAAGTAATGTAAATAAACAGTCCCAATATTCTCAGGCTCATACATTTTCTCCAAAGATTTGAATTCTTTCTCAAGAAAGATAAAGTTGATGATAGAGAAAATATGTTGGCGAGAAAATTCTAATTATTTTAGCTGTTAGAATTGGATAGTCTTTCAGTCCTGAATTAAGAAGATTCCCTTTGTGAAGTTTGGCAGAATAGATTCCCCATATCATATTTTTCCTTTCAAACTAAGGCCTCAGGCTGATGCCCAATTACATCAGTCTGTCCCACAACTGGACTCTGGAATGAAACTTGCAAATCAGGACAGGATACCTTTATGGGTACACTATGTATTCTGGAAATGCTTATTATTGATAAAGAATGTTTTCTCTTTTTTTAACTAGTCCTAGTCTCTATTGGTAAATCTTAGACAGCTAGGTTCTTCAAAGTTCTTTGTGTGTCAGTTTTTTTAGGTCAGATTCAGATGTTCTTGAACTTAGTTTACAAAGACACCAATGCTGTCTCTTCCTTTCTAGTCTGTACTACACTTGTTTGTCTCATCTTGTAATTCTTCAGTTTGGAAATGGTACTTTGTGGTTCCCAGCATCCACGTAAAATCATCTCTTGGCTCAATTTATGCAAGAACAACTTGCCAAAAAAAACAGGTTTTGTGTGTATTTGGTTTAATGTGCCCCTCTTCAGTTTTCTTCTTTTTCAGCTGATTCCATGGTATTTCAGGGAGTTTTATCTCTTTTACTTTCTCTCTCTCAACTTTAAGACTAATATAAAGTTCCTCTGTTTCAAAGTTGAAAGAATTTTCAGTAGTTTAAGCTCAATATATTAGCAAGAAAAATGTGGTTTTTTGTTTTACTTATTTTCTGTGCTCATTGACCTATGAGGAAAATCTGTCATTGTTTCCAGTTAGAATCAATGTCCTGTTGGGTTTCTTTCACTCTCATAAAGCTTTGTTTCTAACTGTGGAATATAGGGGTTTTTTAAGCACAAGAAAAGTTTTGCATATTTTTTGCAGGTAGAAATAGATACCAAGTTGTTCTTAGCGAGAAGTCATTGTAACTCCTCTAGGCCAATTTGTAAGGTAAGTGCAAAAATTAGAAACATTTCCTTTATTCATCTGAAATGAAACACTTCAGTATTATATCTGAAGTAAATGTTTGTTTTAGTGTGAAACTAAAAAGTTTATTTGTTTTTAGCTTTGAGATAGCTAATATTGGAAAAAAAATTGAAAAATGGTGGCCAGTTAAAATGTAGTAATGCAAAACCTTTTTTCTTTTTTTATAGTTATAAATTTTTCTTTTTTGAAAACTTGCTCTTGGTGAAGTATGTTATTCATTTTGAAAAGCAAGCAGCATTATAGAAAATGTTTCTCCTTTGAACTGACAAGCAATTACAGATACTCAGTGTATGCTAATTACATGGTACATTGAAACAATTATATGCATATTGTCTCTTTTTCCACACTCAGAATCCTACAGTAATTTACTTATTCAATTACTCTTTATATTTCCCAGCACATGGAGCAGTATTTAGTTTACAGGCTTCAGAGCTAGGCACTGGAACACACATTCCAAATACCCGGTATGGAAGACATATTGCTTCAAAGCTTGGAGAATTTTACCAGTCAGTTTAGGGACTCATCTAGATCCTTCCTTCACAGCTAAGATTTGCTGCATCTTGTGGAAAACTATCCATGGGAAACCCCTCAGCCTTTGTTCCATCAATAGGCCATTTGCTTCCCTTCTTTCAGAAAGTTTCTGCATCATATGATCTGCATATGTGCATATGGTCATATTTTGATCCATTTAAGCCAGATTTACCACACAGTGTTTAGGACAATAAAAATCAGACCAAATTCACCTAAATTTTTGGACAATACAGGACAATGGATGATGGTGTTACATATTGTTTCATGAATAAATGCTCAGGTCACTGTCTGGTAATTTCTCTAACATCAACTCTTTTTAGACATGTTTTTGCTATCAGAGAATGACAACTATCTCACTATTTCCTTGAGTGTTTCTCTACCAGGTAGGATAAGAGATATTTGAGGGTATTTAATTCAATTTTAAATTAATAAAAATCAGGCTATACAACATTTGCAAAAACTTATCAAGAGTAATTAGGCCTATTTTTTTTCCATAATAGATATTTCAGATATCAATGGAATCTGATTTTCAAGACAGGTGAATTGAGACCTTTCATTCATTCTCAGTGATTTAAGTATTTTGAGAGATAAGTATTACAAATCCCATATAAATTGCAATTATTATCAATAATGATATCACTGTTTATATTATTTGATTATTCTGACCAGTGACTTAGGAGATGTCCTGCGAGAAAAATCTTGTATTTTTTTTTACCTAAAAAGATCTGTGAGTTCACAGTATTTAATCACCCCCATGGTTATTTAGATTTTTCTATTTCTCCCTGCTTGCATATAGAGCTCAAGTACATAATCCATGAGCAAAACAGGTTGGACTCACATGACAACATAAGCATAGCTAAAAAATTCCAAACATTGAATACCTATCTGATTTAGTGTATATGTACAATTCTGATGTCAATACATGCTTTAAGTGTCAAGAATTTGTGTTGATGACTGCCTGAGGGCCTGAAGGTTGGCAAATTTACTTTAGGCAGTTAATCAATTTTATTTTCCTGGTAGTGTTAAATTAATTCAAAGTAAATCTGTTTCTAGACGTTCTTTTTGCATTTCTGTATTTGAATTGGGCAATTTGTACTCTGAATCCTTAGCAAAATGTAATTTGAGCAGCTTACGTGTCACTGTTATTTCTTGGGCTGGATTTTGTCCCACATGGAATTCAGATTCATAATAAATTTTTGTCTGCTGTGGTAAGGATAATATTGTTTGATCCACTTATTTTTATTATCGCTGGATACTCTGCAGGCATAAATCAACGGTTTAGCATCTGTCTATCAATCTGTTTAAAAGAAAGAAATAGCAACTTGGAAATTAATTTCCAGTCAGACCCGAGTCTGGTTGTTTGGTTTTGTCATTATTCTGGTACACAGCTTCATAAATCACATATCACTACAAAAGTCTAAAACGGGCGTATCAGAAGGGGCATTTCTATGTATAGAAAACTTTTTTAAAATATTTGTTCCTCTTAATATAAATATAAAACTTCTTGATATCAGTATTTTACTTTCCTTAGTGTTAACAACAGCATCCTCATTTAGATGCTCTTACTGTGCATTTGTGTATTTGCATATTCCCACCAGGTAAAAGCAACTTGACTCGGTAAAATTTGCTCCAGTCTTGCAAGGAAAGTGTGAGAAAATAGATCTGCTATGAAGGCTGGAAGGCAGCTTTCAGGGACTATCTGAGATTCCCAGAGGAGCACTTCAAGAGCAATGATGCATTTCAGTCATTCAGAAGTTGATGACAGAACAATCCTTAGGAAATGTAGCTACCATCACTAAATTCTGAATTTTCTGTTGCCTTCTGCCCCACTAAGAATTTATTGATTTTTTACATTAAATGTAATGAAAAATTATTTCATTTACATGAATGGAATACCTTCAGTGGAATACCTTCTTTTATTGGGGAGATGCAGTTACATACTAGAAAAGGTGAAGCTCCTTTGGGTATTGTGAGCATTGGTTCCAAACAGCATTTAGAGACCAGTGCTTATGAAAGAAAAAATCTATGGAATAAATTTTAAACCCCAACAATACAAAGCAACCAAACAAAGAAGATGCTGGATTAATTTTAAACCAGGAAGAATAAGAACAGGCAGGTATATGCAAGCACCTGACAAAAAAAGGTGGGAACAGATGGAGATGCCTGGATGCTGTGGCACTGCAGCTGAAAGGAACTTTGACAGAGGCCTGTGACTGTCCGGCAGGTTTGTGCAAGGGTTCTGGAAGGCTGAAACTGGTCACTATGAAAAGTTTCAGAGGAAAAGAGGAAACAGCCAGCAGCAGGCAGACAGAAGGAAATAATTAATATCTAATCTCCTTGTGGAAGACTTGCACTTTCAGTAGGAGTAAGACCTGAGACCTGACCAAAAAGAAGAGCTATTAGTTGGTGTATTTTTTTTTAGTGCATGTGTACATACAGCACATTTTTTATTACATGTATATCTGGGTAGTTAATTTTTTTCTTTAAAAATAATCTTGCTTGCTTTTTTGTTGGTTTTTTTTATGGAAACACTGAGACAAAATTAAACTTTGTTGTACTTCCATTCATGTTAATGAAATAGTGGAACTTAATTTTGCTTTCAGTACTCAGTTAGAAAGAGGTGAATTTGTGGTTGATCCCTGATATTCTCAAGTTTCAGAGAAGATGCAAAACATCTGTATTTTAGCATCAAAATTGCAGTGCAGAATCAGCTGTACTTCAGGGTAGATGAAGCCTAATTTCAGGAAGATCGTTGTTGCTTTCCCAGTGATTTTCGAAACCTATTTCCATTTAGCTGCTGGTGGACAGGAGAATTAAGAATGTAAGAAAGGTCCCGCTGGCCCAGATAAATGATCCATCTGCCCTTATTCAGTCTTGGGAAATAGGACCTGGAGATCACAATAGGGAGAGAAAAAAAAAAACCTGGCCACTTCTTGTCATCCATTCTTGACATTCTCTTCAGCATCCGTAACTGTTTTATTAGAGTGTACATTTCCTGTCCTGTGCTTTTAAAATCCATTTCCAAATATATTATCTGTTAATTTCAACAATGTTATTTTGATTGTGGTAACATTCAAATCTATTCTTCCACCTCCTCTGGCAATAAACTCCTGAATTACCTAAGAAGTTAAGAAGATATTTCTTCTAACTCTTTTCTACCTACTCGTGACACTGACTGTCCCTCAGTTTTCTGTTGCACGTTTTGGTGAACAACAGGTGGGTATCCAGCTTATTCACAGCTTTTATGGTTACATAAACCTCCCACATGCTGCCCCTGAGTTTTCCTTTTCAAACATGACATTAGTTTGGACAACTGTCAGTGATGAACCAGTACTGGTCTCTAGTTAGAACTCCAAGTTTAACACTAAGTATATGTGTCAAGACTATTTTTCCTGATTATATTATGTTGGTTGCATCTACAATAAGATGCCTCTGCTGTCTTTTTGCCCTGTCTCTCAGTTCTGTGAGGTTTTCTGAAGTTCCTCTTTACTTGACTACTCAGATCACCACCTGTGGACTTGGCAACTTCAATTCTCTCTTCTGTTTCCAGGTAATTGATGAAATTTTTAATAAAACCATTTTCCAGCAACTAAAAGGCTAGGATTAAACTTTTTAATGTACTCCTTTCTCAGTTCCAAGACTTCTGCTTGCTTGTTTTCATAGAGGCATGGCTTCAAAAGAAAGGGCAGAGCACAATCTTTACCATAGTTTGGCCTGAGGCTGATAGGCAATAAGGCCATGCAGATTCCAGGTCATTTCATTCTTTAGTGAATCTTTTCTGCAAATAGATCCATACTGGTATCAGTGCCACTGTGCCTTGGCTGGTTAGGCACTCCTGGTACAAAGGTGTTACACAGATCCCCAAACTTTCCCACTGCTTGCCAACAATGCAGATGGAAGTGATATATGTCTCACTAAATTGACTCTGGGGACACACAATTTTCTGTGCATATGTCAGATCAGAACAGGGAAGACCTAAATGAAGCAAATTTGTTACTAATGGTCCTGGAGGCCAATGTAATTTTCTGTCTTCATAGGGCAGGTAGGTGTTTGGTGAAACCATCCAAAGTACTGCACTAACCACTGTGGTGGGGCTGCTTGCTTCTCCCTGCAGGAGTGTGGCAAAATGATTTGCTCCACCTGAATGCTTCTGTTTAACATTAACTCTTCCGATTATTTGGTCTTACATGAAAAGCACAGCTTCTTGGATCAATTCAGTGAAAGGTTCTCTTCAAAATACGTGTTGGTGGTGTGTAAGTTGATTTATTTTCTAAATTAGTCACTGGGTGGTAATGATAATGAGAGTATTGCACATGAACTCATGCTGTCTTGTTTATCACTAAATATTGTTTGTTTCTTGTCTGCATCATATTTTCTTGTCCCTTTCAAATACTGCTCCTTTGTCTTGATCTGGAAGAATGCTAATGAGTGATTTACTTAGTTTCAGAGGAACTTCAAAACATTCCTATCTTGTCTAATTGTGATTTGTCAACACCAAGTATGCTAGAGCACTAGCGCTGATGAAACTATTATGGTTTAAGGGTAAAAGGGAGAAAAGCTTTTCATGAAGGACACCTTTTGTTGGAATAGTGAATCTCAGCAGAATAAAGCAGGCAGTCTTTTGACTATCAAGAAAGGTACACTGGTGATCTGGAATTTGCCTTGAGATAGTTGGTGAGCCCCAAAATTTCCTTTTTTTTTGTTTTTATTTTTGGTGGTGCTAGATTCCCAACTGCAGTGCCTCTCTACTGAAAAGTTATTCTGTTCCAGTGAAAAAAATCACTGCTTTAAGACATATTAAAATCTTATCTGAGAAATGTTTTTTAGAATTAGACATTGCACTCAGGGTTCAGTAGATTCAGACAGTGTGAACACTGTGTTTGAAAAAGGCATGGGTTTACATGCTGAATATACACAGACTGACTCTCAGTTTCTACTTTCCACAGAAAAAGATGTATGCTTAAGGGCCATATTACTGCTAACACTTTGCAGTGGGGGAATAAAGATGTTGGGAAGTGAGTAAAGGAGACAGGATGGGAAGGACAAGGGCAAAGAATAGGAGTGGGTGACTGCTTTTGTAAAGGACTGGCACCCAGAACAATGGGGCTCTGGAAACAGATATTTTATGTGTAATAATGATAATCATTATTACTGCTATCAGAATACCTAAGAGACTGCAACGCATGAGCTTATTAAACACAGAAGTCCAGATACCTGAAACCTAGACAAGAGGTCAGAGACAGTAGGTAAATTCAAGGGAACATCAGAAAACTCACAAAAGACTTACAATGCAAGTCTGTCACTGCATAGACAATGTTACTGGTTGTCAGGGTTGGTGTTGGCCTTGCTGTTTGTTTTTTTTTAAACCCATAATAAATATCTATATAAGGAAATTTTAGTGTCTTTTAAGAAATTAGACATTACTGGGGAGGTGGTCTCTAATGGAATGGGTCACTGGGAATAAGCACAAAACTGCTTGCTGCTGCAACCACCAACACTTATACAACGAAGACTGGTGTTACAAGTCACAAAGGTTTTGTTCCTCTGAGAAGTTTTCAAAATACGGCCAAACACTGGGTATTTGATGCTTTGGTCAGGGTATTCAGCAGGAGGGGAGTAAACTCTCCAAGAACAAGCTAACACCTGCAACGGCCTTGCCATAGTTAAGGTTATTTTAGACAATGCCTGAAAGATGATTAAGAGCTTCCGAAACATTTTTACTTCTCCAGATTAATAGGGAAGTCCCCATTTAAATGTCGTATGTTGGGAGTAGAGGATTTGCAATATTTAGATACGGCTAGAATGGGAACACCTGTAGCAAGGAACAGATTCTGAGCAAAGTGTGATATCTTAGGGGTGATGGAGGAGGCTTGGCTGAGATGTAAAAATGGCGAAGTTATAGAGCATGTTCTTTGAATATGCCAGCAGCCCTTCTAGACCTCCTAGTATGCAGCTGTGCAAACAACTGAATTTTTCGGTTAGGTGTATGAAAAACCAAACACACCCAACGTGTAATTTCTGCCGATCCAGAATGAAAAAGTTTCCAATCGCTTTATGAAACAGAGACCCTCAACACTTTCACTCCAGCTTAACAAAATGTTCTCTTTGGTTGAAACAAAACTGCTCATTTGGGTTTTTTGGGGTTTTTTGCTTCTAAACATATTTAAAAATCAAACATAACTTCATGGGGTCTCAATACACCATTTGGGAAAAAATAATAAAGCTTTCTTACCCTCATTCAGATTTTCTTACCAAATTAGATATGAATTTGTGAAGAGTTTCAGTGGTCAAAAAATTGCTGATATCAGTGAACAAGCTACTTGAGGAAAGTGAGCATTCACCCAGTTCCTTTAATAATGCTGACTGCCAGGGTATGAGCCCACTCTGGTGTCTTGGTGTGGGCTGGCCTTCTGTCAAACCTTTAGTAGCTGTTCCCACACTGGAGGGTCAGAGCTACTCTAGATGAGTGATCATGATCCACATTTTGCTCTCAGTGTTTAGATGGACCATCTAGAGTAATGCACAGGCAAGCCCTCAATGCTCTCAGTTTTCAGTGTGTTTCAAGGCTGCAGAGCCATCTCTCTTGTCAGGTGGTCATTTCCTGATACATCTTTTCTGCAATTGTTTTCTGCAATTGGGAATTGTTTCCAAGTATGACGAAAATTGTTGCTTAGATGTTGTCCAGAAACAAGTCTATTAGACAAAAAGGTGTGGTAGAACAGTTTACCCTTTGAACAGCAACCATCAAGCTTAACCAGTGTCATGAGCTTACTGGTTTGGACACTACTAATCCTGATTTATGCCTTACTGCTCCACATGAATGGGTCTGCTAGCAGAGCGGAGAGGATTTAGTGTGAGTAGAGTGCCAGACCTTGTTCCTTGAAATAAATGTTTATATTGTTGGGAAGTGATGTAATGGCAGCTTGAATTATGTTTATTAACATGTGAAAAGTTTTAGCAGTATATCTGTCTGTTTTCTATTAGAGATTTGTATCCAATAACAAAAAATACCCATGGATAACAAACTGGAAAATGGATGCATATTTGGCTGGCTGTAAATGCTGGAGGGGATGGGGCTGCAGAGGAGGTCTGGGGCTTTTAAAAATATTTTTCAGTAAAAAACTAAGTTTAATTAAGGGGAGACAATTATTTTTAAAAATTGGAAATTAAAAATAAAAAGCTAATTGGAACATAATCCTCACTTTTCTGCCTGTGTTGGGAAGTATTTTTACTTATCTGAGTTTAAAATTCGCTACAGCACCATTTCTTATTTTTTTACTTACATTACTGAAGGACATCAGTACTAAGTAATTACAGACCTCTTTTGCTGGATAATTAACTGCTGCATAGGAAGGGTATTTCTTATTCACTGAGTTAGCATCTTATATCTGTTTCACTAAAATTGAAGTCAAGGTGTCTGCTGCCTTTCTGAATCTAGATCTTACCACATGAGAAGAAAAATGTATCACAGATGAGACGTAATGTAGTTAGAAGATCTTTTATTTACAGATGCATGTATTGTTTAAAGTTTAAAATATTTTTGCTAATTAAAAGCACACAAACAAAAACAAACATTATGAGTGCTTCTGGGGTTTTTTCTGCATTCTCCAGAACTTTTAGTGGTGCTCTAGTACTTTTCCTGTCATTTTTTATTTGTTTGTTTTGAGGTAAGTAATATCATAATTTAAAAATTTTTGTCTTCAGAAAACATTGTATGGCATAAAAGCACATATTGTGGCTTTATGTCTAAACGGTTTTCTAGCTCTTACATCACAATGATCTTGGAAAAAATGAATATTTTTACATGGTAAAATGCACCAAAAAACCCCCAGATACTGAAAAGAGATATTCCACTTGAATGGAATGCCATTGTAACTAGAGTCCTACATTAGAGTTGATACAGAGTATGACAGATTACAAGGTTTAAGCAATTAAATCAGATCTGGGGACTGGAGTAAATTATTGTAGTAATGTTTGCACAATTTAAAATAAATTGAGGCTTCGGAACATCTTCTAGTGAACCTTTAGGTTTAGTATATCATAGGTAAAGGTCCATTTAACATGCGAAGCGATAGTAAGATCTGGCAGACTATATAGGAGATACATACATATAGATAAAATTGGTTCCTAATGCATTTATTATTTATTTAGTCCTGTAAAAAAAAAACAATTGATAAGAAATTTTCTTGCTGTAAATCCAGTCAGGAAAAGAGTTTATAAAACAATTCTTTTCTGCAATTACTTTTTTTTTTTTTTATTTTTTTTTTTTTTTTTTTTTTTTTTTTTTTTTTTTTTTTTACTTTTTATTTACACTAATAGGTGATTCATAAATAATGTGATCTGGAAAATAATAGAAGTGCATCCAAGTCAATGTTTGGAAAGCTGGATGGAATTATTTCACTAGAATTTAGATCTGTGATGATTATGAGGAACCTAATTAGAGTTGGGGATTATAATTCATGTGTAAATGCAGTCAACGGAAATTACTGCTTGTAAAAGCAATAGTAAGACTGTACAGAGTGAGAGAGGAAGGAAGGTCCGCAAAAGAATGGATGAAGTGGCCAGAGTAGCAGGGAGGGGGGCAAAGCCTCTGAGGAACTGTCTATTGGTTGGAGGTGTCCACGTGGCAACCTGGACACTCGCCTCCAGAGCCCCAGTGGAGTTTTTGCTCATTGCTCAAAACATCTGTGGAAATATCCTTAGCCAGGACACCATGAATCAGTCCAGCTTTCACTGCAGGATCATAATGGAATAATTTCTGGTTGTTTTGTGATTGCAGCTTTCCCACTGGTTTTACATTTGGACTTCATTCCCAATAAGCCTATTGCCATCTGGAATTTCTTTGTGTCCTTGAAAATTAAGAGAAAATTGCCTCCTTTAATGGTATTGGAACGCATGTAGAAGACATGAGAAGGAACTACATTGTCTTATATTACAAATCACAGACAAATTTTATGATTTGCTCTAATGATTTCTATCTTAAATGTGAGGAATCTAGAATCATACAATCATAGAACCAAGACTTTTGACATCACCAAGTCCAAACATTAACCAAGCACTCTGTCCCTAAGTGCCACATTTACACCACGTATACATGAAATACATCCGGGGATAGTGACTCAACCACTTCCCTGTGCAACCTATTCCAAATCTTGGCAAGCCTTTCGGTGAGGAAATTTTTCCCAGTATCCAGATCTCCCCTGGTGCAACTTGGAACCATTTCCTCCTGTCCCACCACTCTTTACTTAGGAGAAGAGATTGTTTTGTATATTCTCAATATCATTCTGAAGTTATTATAGCTGCAAATTTCAGGAATGATTCTTTAAAACTGGGGAGTCATTTGCCCATGGAAAACCACAAGATAAAATCTGTTCTGGTTTTCCTTTCAAGAATAAGTTTTTTCTGTTATTAACTGTAAAGTTCCCATATTTTAAAAGGGAAAGCAATATCTGTGTAAAGAATGAGATTACAAGAATTATAAAAGATGCATTACACTGCATTCAGTAGAGCTACAACTTTGTTAATGTCTGCTAAAGTCTTAACATGTATGCCACTATAGGTAGCTTGTAACTGCACCTAATGTCATTGTGAAATATTTCTAGGATCATTTAGAAAGGTGAAAAGTCTTTGCAACTGTCTGTACAAATCAGAGGTGGTAAGAGTCATATTGCTTAAATGACGTTGTCTTTTCTGATAGGCTGTATAATGAGAAGGAAGTAACAATATATGCGGTATATGTAATGCAGAGCTTCTTAAAAGTTAGGTATCCAATTTTTTTCTGCTGTTTTTTCTGACTCTAGTTCATGGGTGCCTCCAAAGAATGAATAGTTGTCTCTGAGGACCAGCATCTCAGATGGCAAGAACCACCTTTTGAAATTTCCTGTTTCCACTGTCTGCCAAAGCAATCTTGGTAACTTGTTTGAAAACATACTTTACAGGCAGGCATGGATCTTGCCTATTGTGTTCTGCCTGGTGGGAAATATGTCTGTATCCAGCAAACAACATTTGCTATACTAATTCACTGTTTAACAATCTTTGCTTGTTAATTTTAAAGTGGTAGGAACAATTTAGAAGATCATTCACTGATTATAACGTATGAATATCTTGCACAGCAACAACCTCCTTCCTGTTTACTTAGGGTACAAAAAATTGTGTGAGGTGCTCGTAAAAATTGGCAGCAACTTGCTTTAAAAGTGATAGAGAAATAATACAACTCCTCAGCATAAAAATTTCATTATTATCCCGTGAAAAGATAAAAAAACCCAATCAGATTCCAAATATATTGAAATACTGCATTCTGCTCTTGCAATTTGCAGTGTTTGTTAATGAAGATGCAGGCAGTAAAATTCTTGGCAAATCCTATTGACTCTGATGAAAAATTTAACCAAGATTGATTAGCAGTGATGCTATTTTTGCATGGACTAGAGGTTTATCCCTCAGACCTGAGGAGACTTGATCTGACAGGAAAAGATGTAAGTGCTGCAGTAACTCTTAGAATTAGCAATCCTTAGAAAGGATTCACTTTTGTGAGAGTGTTGATGTAGTGTCTGTATGAGACATTGGATAAATTCATAAGGAAAGAAGGTCTTGTGAAAGTGGTGCAGAGAGGCATCTTCTAAAAACTGCTGGTTCTGGGAAAAGTCCAAAAGTACTTCCATGTATTGAAGCTTATCCTGAAGAACAGAGTTGTTGTTGCTCACTGCAGAAACAGGTCTGAAATTGTCCTAAAGAACTCAACAAAACTAAACAGGACATTCTGGTCTAACTGGTGAACTTCTTCAGAAATTATAATAGATGAAGGTGTCACCTCAGCATGAGACCAGTAAAAACCATGAACTCACCAGTGAGTTCTGAACTCACTAGAACCTTAGAGATTGCACCCTGTGTCAGAAGTAAAACTTCTCAGTAATATTATGTTTCTATGTGAGAAGTTCCTGGAAAATACTGAAAAAAACTCGCACCAGCAGACATTCAAAAGCAGTTGCATAACTTCGAGACTTTATAAGGGGAAGATTAACTGTTAGAGATTAGGAAAGACATAAGGTAATGTTGTGAAGAAAATGAAATTTTCTGTGTTGATACATTTTCATGCCAGTCCTCAACACATGATAAATTGCCATTCTCACATCTAGAGATGCAGAGAAATGGAGGAAAGCATTTTCCATCTGTTGAGCCCCTTTTTTGACCTCCTTTTCAAAGGAAAGTAGTAAGGTCACTTCCATTCAGAGCCCTGCTCTGCTCAGCCCAGCAGAGCTAACTTTTAAAGTGATGTCTTCCATGTGCAGAATGATGAAGTCCTTACTCCCACCTGAGAGTCCACCTGGCCAGAAACTAACACCCCAACGTCAGTGAATCGATGGAAAATTTTGTAGTGGCACCTATGTATCCAAAGTTTCACCATAAGAATGTATCTTCAAGCATTTAAATGCCGAGATGGAATGACCTAAGAATCTAAATTCAAATACATTCAAAGTTAATTGAAATAAATGTTAAATCATGGTTTTAAGGGCCTGTGCCATGTACAAGACAGAAACGAGAGTTGCAATATCTTCCTTGAGAAAAGTGCAACTACTACTGAAGTTGGGATTTTTATTTAAGTAATAGGCAATGCAGGCTTTTAATGAGAGGAAATCTGAAATGCCCAGGAGTGTTATGAACAACACAGAATGCAGAACTGACTTGTGCTATGATATAACTTCTATTTCTTCCAGTTTATTCCTAAACAGGTAGTCATAAAGTAGAATATAATTTTCTGAATGGATGGAGTCCTGAATTCTTCCTGTTTGGCTATACAGAAAAGTTGGCTATTTGATAAAACTTCTGGAAAGCCTAGGATTTGTTTAACTTGGGTTCTTAATGATCCTACAACTCTGGCATGAAAAATGAACTGGTGTAGTTATAGAGAGGGAAGATGGAAAATTGGAGAAATCATACTTTTCCATAATGGAAGATCTGAAAAGAAGTTAATACTCAAATACAAATTAGTAATTTCGTTGTACTGCAAACATCTGCGTCCTGAAACCAATTTTACGTGCAGCCAGTGGAAATGAACACTTCCCATGTGTGCTGGCCTGACACTAGAGAAATGTTTAGAGCTGTTGAAGAACTCTGGGATGAAACACTTTCCTTTGGAAAATGGCAAGCTGATGAAATAGAGGCTTTTTTAAGAATTAGTTCCTTTCAAAAACCTTTTGATTTTTGAAAGAAAAGTACTGTCACTGCCAAAAAAATTTTGGCTTAACTTTTATTAATGCAAACATTCCATTTTTAGTTCAAACCAACTTCTCATTAGTGTGAGACAGTAATTAATTAACTTCAGACACAAGTATGTTACCATTATCTGAACAACCTGCTCAGTGTGCTATTGCTAGAGAATGATTCCATGTCAGAACAGAAGAAATAGCATTTGCATATTTTTAATGAATATTCTTGTGAATATTAATGGTATTTCATAGTGTAAGTGCTTCATAGCAGTAATTATATAAAGCATGACATGAACACAACTGAACACAAAGTAAAACACAAGTAATAATATAACAAGTGTTACATTAGGATTTTTGCTGAGAGGAAATATCTTGCACCTTTCATATTTCCCACTTTCTACACAGCAAGAATTCATATTTTCCAAGCATCAGCCTGTGCTTAACTTGGTCGTTTGAGGACCAAGTCCTCTGTTGATCTGTCTACTATTTTTCTCTTCAACAAAGGCATCATTTTCTGAATCAAAGGTCTAAAAGTCTATTCAAAGAAATTGTTTGAATAGGCATATACATGACTATTTTGAAGTATGCTGTAGAGAGAGAAAGAAAAAAATAGTAAAGCAAAATATTTCTTTATCTACTTTTGGCAAATCCAGAAGATTGACAAGTAGACTAGACTGAGGGAAAAAAAATAGATTCTCCTGATCATCTCTCATTTTATTTCAGTTCAAAAATAGATAGCTATCCAGCAGGCCAAGGCTCAGATTATTTAAGTTTTTGGAAATCATTTTGATGTGTCCCAGTTTACTGAGCCCTGGGATGCTAATTTTCAGTTAGAATTGTATACACATTTTTATATGCTGGGGTTTTTGATAAATATGAAATACACTAGGGACCTTTCTCATACTGTAAGCTCAAAACCAGGAGAGATGAGAAAAATCTCTCACACAATGTCAAACAGTATTTTCTCCATATACGTTTTATCAAAAATTAAATGAAACAAGGCTATGGGCTCGCAGATGAGTAGTCTTTTCCGGGATAAGCGTTCTTGGAAAAGGAGATGCAAAGCATGAAGGTATTGCCAAGGCAGGTGAGTGTGTCTCATGCTGGACTTGAGGAAATGTGTCGTATGGTAATAATAAAAAAGCAGGATATATAACTGTTACTAAAATTCTCAGCCATTAGTAAAAAACCCAAACCAAACTAAACCAAAAAAACCAAACTTCCATAGTTTTTAGTTTTGGGCTTTTAATCATGTGATAAAGTTCCACAGCTTGGACAGCTCTTAGGTTCCATGGAGGAAGGTGTTAATTTATAATTAGAATAGTTAATTATTAATTTAATAATTAATTATTAATATTTAAAATATATTAAAATTAATAATTAATATTTAATTAAATATAAGATTTGGAAATCTGATGTATTGGGGAATATTCTTAAAGCGATGTGCTTAAAGTACCACATCCAGATTTCACGAAAGCAATTAGAAGTGAGGCACAAAGGCATCTCTGTGCTCAAAATTATCCTACAGTAAAATCTCTTGAGTATTTTCACGCCCATAACCTCAATTCTGCCAGATCCTGTGACAACTGGTTGGTCTGCTGCAACTCACAAAAATCAGACCAAGCATTCACAAGCTTCTGCTCAAGTTGTATCTTACATATATTTTACATTGATACATGCTTTACATCGATTTATAAATAAAAATAAAAAGAGTTGTGTAGATTTTAAACTAAAATATAACTGTGAGTCCTGAAGTCTTGCCTTATTACCAAAAAACTAGGATTGCTACTGAAATCCTTCCTTCCTTCCTTCCTTCCTTCCTTCCTTCCTTCCTTCCTTCCTTCCTTACTTCCTTCGTNTTCCTTCCTTCCTTCCTTCCTTCCTTCCTTCCTTCGTTAGCAAACAAATCTCAGATGTCTTGTGAACTGCAATGCCAGTCTATGAATAACTGCATGAGTGGAGAAGGTTTTAAATTAGTTCAGATCCCTTCTCTTTGTTGTCTCTATTCCTTCCCTATCATTAGCTTTTGTAGTTGGGTTTTTTTTCTTTATTTTCTTACCTTTAGTAGCCTGTAGATGTGTTTTCTGTTGTATATGGGGTTTTTTTCTGTAACAGACTTCATTATCATATGGTTGAATTCTATTTAAATTTTATTCTCAGATTATTTTTATTTCATTCTAACTGGTAAAACTCAAATTGATAAGGGAATGTGTGTTAACCGTTCCCTTTCCCCTTTTCTCCCTGGGAATTACCCCGGGGTGCAGAGGGAGTGGGAAGACTTAATTATGGTTTTAGTGGGGTTTTTTTGTCTTTCAGGGACCACTGCAAACAGAAGAAGACACGTACTCAAGTTAGTATTTTGAGTGACTAATGAGTCAAATGGAAAAGCTAGTTGATGTTATGTCCTTCTGCAAAGATTCCACATATTGAGCTTGCAGAGGTTTGGCTGTGGATTCTTATTAACATCATGAATCACCTGTTGTGTGGTCCACTAAAAACTAACAGAATTTAATAAAAAGCTATTTATTGCCTTTGGAAATGGCTGATAGCAAGAACCCCATATTTTGAAGTGTCTGAATTGCTTAAGCATTACATTCTGGATTGCAGCTGTGTGCCTAAAATGATGTGTTTGATATATTAGCCAAATTGTAAGTACTTACAAGGATTATTAAAGCTATTTAATGAAGTAACTAAAAAAATTAGCATTGTTGATTGGATTTAAAATTTCTCCTCCTTATCTGCTTGAGAAAATATGATATTTTATGTAGCATCTGTTCTGAATTAAATGTAACTTTCAGCTCCTTCACAGTTCCTACAGATACATTTTCCTTTATAACAAACAAACAGTTATAAAGCTCTGACAGCCCACAGTTGTTTGTGTTAGATGGAGAAAACGTGCCTATTTTTGCTCATACAGGGAAAAAATTGAGTTCGGTTCAATGTGCTGATAAATGTAAAAGTGGTAATATTCCAAGGTGTTTTGGTTATGACAGAGACAGCTTGTTAAACATATCAAAGCATACCCCAGATAACAGCTGAATTAAGCTGGATGGTTAGGAATTGATTCTAGTTGGAAACATACTTTCTCTACATGAAATTTAGCTCCACCAGTACATACTCCACCCAAACATTTGTTTGTTTTCTAAAACTTGGAGTAGTGATGCATATAGAAAAAAGCTAAAGAGTTTCATATGCTCAGACATTGTGCAGAACAATTAAACAAGAGGCCATTCAGATTTAGTTGTTGTGACAAGTAAGAGAACAAAATGTGAACTGCGTGCAAAATATCATTCCCCTTTTGTGAACGGCATTGGCATATTTTTTTGGCTTGCAGGCTTGAACAAGTGACAAGGTTGGCTGAGTGACACTTCACTTCCAGATAATTCTTGGCATCAAACTGAAAATAGTCTTTCTACAGCTGCACTGACTGATATAAGCTCTACTAGGGGATATGGTGCTCTTAGATCGGTGCTTTGGAGAATCCTATAAAAACCTTGCCTTCCAAGCTAGAAGAGAAAATAAAGGGGTTTTTCTTACCTTTTTTTTCTTTTTAAGCCTCAAGGGTTCATTTCTCATCTCATTAAAATCAGTGGAAATTTAACATTAAATTCAATGTCAGTTTTTTATTCTCAAATGACAATTTATACAGTTGTGGGGCTTTTCATGAGCTCTACTGGGAAGATGCATTTAAGAAACTAAAACACTCCCTTTGTTTTAACCAGTCTCTGAACACATCAAACATGATGAGGTAAAGTTTTGAGATTTATGTGGATTACTGGACCAGTGGTTAGGATGGGAGGAGAGGCAGCACTTCAGTGCTGGTTCTCTCTGGGATAGAGTTAATTTTCTTAGTAACTGGCATGGGACTCTGCTCTGTATTTGTGTTGGAAACAGTGTTGATAGCATGTTTGCACTCTTGCTGAGCAGTGCTTGCAGAGCACCTAGGCCTTTTCTGCCTCTCATCCCAACCCAGCAGCAAGCAAGTAGGGGGTGCACAAGAAGCTGGGAGAGGACAAACTGGGACAGTTGACCCCAAGTGACCCAAGGGATGTCCCATGCCCTGTGGCCTCATGCTCAATATATAAACCTGAGAAGGAGAAAAGAAGGGATGTTTGGAGTGATGGCTTTCATCTGCCTGACTCACCATTCTGGGTGGTGGAGCCTGGCNTCCCAACCCAGCAGCAAGCAAGCAGGGGGTGCACAAGAAGCTGGGAGAGGACACACTGGGACAGTTGACCCCAAGTGACCCAAGGGATGTCCCATGCCCTGTGGCCTCATGCTCAATATATAAACCTGAGAAGGAGAAAAGAAGGGATGTTTGGAGTGATGGCTTTCATCTGCCTGACTCACCATTCTGGGTGGTGGAGCCTGGCTTTCCTGTAGGCAGCTGAACACCTGCCTGCTGATAGGAAGTGGTGAATGAATTCCTTGTTCTGCTTTGCTTGTGCGCACAGTTTTTGCTTTACCTGACTGTGCATGAGGGACAATATGGGGTGACCCTAATGAAGGCAGCTTCATTTTCTCTTGGGTAGTGTACAACACATGTGCTTGAAAGTCTTAAAAACAGTAGAAGGAGAACTACTTGTAAATGACCATTTTTCTGCTACATCTGCAATAACTTAGTAGTGTATGTTACAAATTTTGCTAGCAGAATCTATTTTCTTTAAGTGTTGCCTACTTTTTACTCTTGATATTGCCCTGTTAGCTTGTGGAAGACAGAGATCTCATATTCAATGAAAAATGAGGGCATCAGAAAACAATTGACTGTGCCCTGAGCGTTTCATCACTATTGTAGCTTCTGAACACAAATCTAAAAAAGTTCAGGTATGGCAATAACAATACTTGTTCCCAGGACCTTTTTTCAGTCTCCTTTCCTCCAAGATGACAGTGAAAATAGTAACTTTTGTTCTTGTATTGGGGAACATTTTTCTTGTTCAAACAACAGGAAGTTAGGCATTACCTGGAGGCATTATATCTGCAGAACATCAAGAATATGAATAACTATGTTATTTTTCTGTGTTTTTTATACTGGATGAGTAGTTACCATTACAGCTTCACAGCATGAAAATGTCTCCAAGCATTTAGATGAGTGATTTCTACAACAGAGACAAATTTTCAATTGTGATTGCAGCTAAGCTGAGTATTTTTTGCAGAAGTCGGACTTCTTTCAGTTTTCTTAACAAAAGTCAACATTTCAAAAGAAAACTTCTACTGAATATTTTTATCAGCCTTTATGGTAGAAAATAGCTGCTTATCACCCAGCTAAGCTTAATAGATACATACATATATATATATGTATGTAGTAATTAAATTGCACTTTGAGTCTATAAAAATAACCAAATGTTTAAATGGTGATGTCATGGTCTCTCCTGTAATACAGTCGGTGGAAATGTTGGCGCTTGACAAAGAAGTTCCTTGTCTCTCATGAAAAATCTCCCAAATGCACAGCTGTTTTCTGAGAATCAAACGTAAACCACACAAATTATATCTGTTTATGGTTCTGGGGTTTTTCTCCCATCTGCTGACACCTTAATAACACTTGAAAATAGCCAAAAACTTCATAATTCCCACAAAGAAATGGGATGTATTGCTTCAGGAAATCCTTGAGTAAAAAGGTAGACTTCATTATTTGTTAGCTTTCTTTGTTCTTTCTAAAAGAACGTTTTTCCTGGACAGCTTAACCTTCTTCCCTGCCTGTCTACTTGCCTATTTTAATTAAACCAGATCATCAGTAAAGCCCAAGGGACAGAAGATGGGACCACGGCCATTACATGTTGTGAAGAAAACACTTTCTGGAAAATAGGGCCATTTTTGTGACCTGTTTCACTGACTCCTTATGCTTCCCTGGACACCCCCTCCTGGCATGAGAGATCAAAAAAGCAATGTCTTCACACGTGATGACAAAAAAATCCTCACCGCCTCTTTTTTACTTTGTGTTTGTCACGCTTCCCAAACTTTTGGCGCTGCTGCACAAGGGGGAATTGAACAGCCTTGCCCTGATACCAAAGACATTATCCATCTCTCAGTTTAATACTACCTGTGTGGTTTCTCCAGTGTCACTTTAGGCAGGTGTGTGAGCAGAGAGGATATTGCAGTCCTCCCTACTGGTTATGTGCGAGTGATGACCCTGTAATGGCTGGGTTTGAGCTTCTGCCCACAGTGGTGGTACCCTGAACATCCCATACAGCTGCCAGCCACTCATAACAGGGCAGCAGAACTGCAGCGACAGAGCAACCACCTGGATTTTACTCAGCCGAGCAGGATTTGCCTCAGCGTGAGCTGTGGTTTCATGTTCATTGTGGACTTTCCCTGAGCCTGGGCGAGAATATCTCTCCAGACTTCATATTGTATAGAAGATTTGTGCTTGAAAGCTCAGTCCAGACTTGTCTGAGACATCAGCAGCAGGCAGCAAGTGTCTAAAGCTGTGGCCAAAACAGATGTGTGTGGCAAAATTTACGAGGTAGTAAAGCCTTCATTAGAGCAATGTACTGCAACATGACTTGCTTTGAAGACAATACCTTGCTCAAAAAAATAGTGAATCTCCTGTCACAGGCAAAATAAAACCAAAGAGTATTTATATTTCCCATATATAAATCCTCTCTGCTTCCTGTTAACTAGAAAGTGAAATGCACTACTTTTGTCTGGAATAAACTAAGATAAAAATACAATGAACTTAATATGTGCTTTTTTTGTTTCTATCATGCATTCCAATGCCTATTTGTCCCTTTGGCCACATCCTGCTAAATGTCAGTTAAGTACAGTTAAGTCCAGTATCCAAAAATTTTGAGTGCATGTTCATAATATTAACTTAAAAATTAAAACCCCAGAACTACTACTACTACTGCTACTACTACTACTACTACTACTACTACTACTACTACTACTACGAATATTGTGGCAGAAGTGAAGGGATTATTCAAATTCTCTTCTTTTCTATTAATAAAAAAGCTGAGCAAACTTAATTCCCAGCCAAAAGAAACTCATAAAAAACTGTATCCACTCAAAATTCATGCGTTCCCCTATACATTCATAGAATCACAGTATCACAGAACCACAGGATCACAGAATGGGTCATCACAGAATGACCACCCACACTGGGTCATCTGGTCCAACCTCCCTGCTCAGTCTCTGTCACCCTAGAGCACACTGTACATCTGGTTTGCATCCAGATGGTTCTTGAACATCTCTGGTGAGGGAGACTCCATCCTCTCAGGACAATCTGTTCCAGTGCTAGGTCACCTGCACAGTGAAGTTCTTCCTCGTATTCAGGTGGAACTTCCCATGCATCAGTTTCCGCCCATTGCCTCTTGTCCTACTGCTTGGCATCACTATTAATTATACATTAATGTCGCACAAAAATTATTAACATATATTGAAATGGGAAGAAAATGTCTGGTTTGATCAGTTTTCCTGAGAAAAACGAATTTTTTCCACTGACAGAAGAAGTTGTCTGTTGAACGTTGCTGCTGTTTTTATTCAGCCCTGCTAAAAAGATCAATGGCATAGGGTGATGATGCATTTGCATGTCTGTACAGGATTTACCGAGACTTTTGACTGTCTCTAGATCCTCAGATTAGGTACGGCTATAGCTGCAAACACAGGGAGAGTATGACTAGCTGATCCACTTGCTAGTTATTAAAAATATATTTGAAACAGTAGAGATGTCACAGTTGAGCTAGTGAATGTTAAAAACCCCCACATTTTCCAGACCATTGCACTTTTACATTTTACCTAATATAGAACTATTTAAATGCTTATTGGACTGAGTTGAAAAATAAAAACAGAGGATAAATTACTTGTAAGGGTAGTCTTTATAAAGGAGGTGTATCTGTGGGAATGAAAATTCAGTATAAGATTTGCATGGAAGATGCCAAGGATGATTATGCTCACAGAAATTTCCACTGGAGTTGTGTGATGACGAAACCAATTTTAACTGTTTGAATAGTAAAAATTTGAGCTAAACGTTTCTAACAGTTCAGACATCACTAGACTTCATATTTATAAAGAGCTTTGTTTGGTATGTATGGTTTAAAGGACACAATTTGAAAATTCAGCTTCAAATTCAGGTATTATTAGGAAAAAAAAAGAGAATAGGCTTTAGAAGTCAAAGGGCAATAAGATTGTTTCCATATAAATTTGCCTTTTTTATATGAAATATATAAATAAAATACCTGTACTCTATGTCAGAGAATGGAAAACCTTCAATTGAAACAAAAATTTTTTGGACAATATCATTGGTATCTTAAATTGAAAATGCTACAAGAGCTCTTTCTGCTTTTGACAGTCTCAGCAAAGGATGAGAAATTTTCTGGTAAGCTACAGACAGGTCTGGTATCAATGAACGCAGGCAATTGCCATTTCTCAGGAGTACAGGTCATCAAACCTCATAATTTGTTTTCTGTTTTTTTTTCTTAAGGACCACCAGATTTTCTCTCTTATCTCCTGTTGGTACCTAAGGTGGAGTGTAAATCCACATTGCCAGCACTAGAACAAAGCATCCAGTGAGCAGTAGAGTCAATCAAGTCTGATTTCTGTGCATTTCTCTCTTTTCTTGCATTTTTGCTTTGTTGCGAAACAGACCTTGAATTCTTCCTGCAGGGTTTTGGGTAGCAGGACATTTTTAATAACAACCCACTTCCCTGTCAGCATGAGAGTTGAACTGATGCTGCAAACTTGCCCTTAAAAGGATTTTTCTCCTCTCCCCTGCCACCAGCTGCAGAAAGTACTTTGGAATTTTAAATCTTCAAGTAGTTTTTCCCCTTAAGACATCTTCAAGTTAGCCAACAGATTCAAAACATATTAGAATGAAGGGACATATGCCAAAAAATACATGCAACATAATTGCACCAGCCTTATTTGATTAAGAAATGATGTTGTATGCTATGCACTGCACAGTGCAAACTGTGGTCCCAGAAACCATCACCAGTTGAGGTCATCAGAAACCTAAAGGCTGAGGATAGTGTTAACTCCAGGATCTTGTGGCTGAACCAAAGAACTCAGATTGGGCTTCTCATGAAGGGATTCAGACCAGGGGCTGATTCAGAGCCACGTTTCTCATGTAATCTTCAAGCAAATGCCTCAAGGAGATGTTTAAATTCAAAAGCACATAAGCAGTGTAATGCTGATTTCCCTCTCAAAGACAGAAGTATTCTGGGTTTGTTCCACTGATTCACTTCTCTTTTCTTCCTTAGATCAAAACATTCAGAAGGTGCCATTAGAAAAAAAAGACTAATATAACAATAGGCCACACGTATATAAAGTGTAATAACTTGCAAGGTAGTTGGTCAGTACAACAGCACTTCTGCCTGAAATTGAGACCCTTTTAGACAAAATATCTACATGGTAGGGTTTGCTGATGATGAACAGTCCCCCAAATCTACAGATGAAACAGATAAATTAAGTGGAAAACTTCAGTTTGTTATTATACAGTTTCACCCTTGAAAAGTTTCTTACTGCACATTGTTTTAAAATTTTTCTATTAATTATAAATTAATTATTCAAGTATTTTTAATTTCCAATGAATTTGAAAAATTTTTATTTCCACCAATTTTGTGTTATAGCCTAATGTTAATATGATTTAGCATTCAGAAAGACGTGTCTTTGTGTTTCAGTTGACATTCCTGTCACTTAGCTGCTGAAATTTCTCTGTAATTTTATATTAATTATCTCTTCTTTCCTACCTTTTTTTTAACTTTTCGTTGCAACTCAGTGAAAAGAAAACCTTCCTGTCTTTTGGCCAGTCAGTATTTTGTTTTGTCTCCATTTCAGAGCTAACTCAATGTGAATTGCAGAGGGGTTGCAAAGAATGATTGAGAGCATGAATGACCTTACACCAAGGAAGATATATCATAAAATCCTTCATTCTCTCCTGTCACTATTCCCCTTTAGCCAATCTTCAAGAGCTTCTTAGATCTCCATTGATATTCCTTTCTTGCCAGAGAGATCCCAGAAAGTACTGAGTCTCAGGATCAGAGAAGGGAGATATTTTTGCTTCTGTGTGATCCACGTGCAGGAAGTTCTCAGTACATACAGCTTCTGCCCTGCTCTTCCACTGGAAGCCTGGTAAGCCATATAGGTATGAGATGCATTTGTTTTTCAGTTAAACTGGTATAGGATGGCTCTTGTTAGCTGAGTCAATATACCAGTGGGAAAAACTAAGTGCCACTTAAATTTCCAAGCAATATTGCCAAATCCACTGGAATGATTGATATCAACCACAGTGATTTAATAACTTTGCTGTACTCATTCCACTCTTTCCAGTGCCATCTCCACACACAAAAGCACACACAAACATGTGTTCTTTCACTTCAGTTCCAGGTGGTTCAGAAACATACAAAAAAGTTACTTATGTATTCGCAGTTTCTCTACTCTTTTCCCCTTCTTTTCTTGTGGTTTCTTTGTTTCCTTTCTCAGCTGCTACTAAACAATGAGAGGGTGTCTCAGATGCTTTGTTTTCACCACACTGACCTGATTAGTTTCCTTTGAGAAAACCCCCACAGATTTTCAAAAACTTCAAGGTTAATTTTTTTACTATAAATACTTACACCTGAGCCAGAATTTGGGATTCCTTCTACAATGAGTGCAGAAAAGCAGACATCTTCTGGGTGCAGTTCATTACATTTTGACACGGATACCTACTGCATTGGATAAATCCACTGCAGAATTATACATCTATCTGTTTGCCCTAGTCTATCCATGACTACCTAACAATGGCAGTTTAGATGTCTAACATCACATCGTGCCTGGATCTCATAACTCACGTTCCACAGCTCAGAAAAAAAGAAAGAAAACAGTGGAGAGTGGAAATGGAAATGTGAAACTTTGCAAGGAGATGGTACGGTAATGATTTAGGTATTGTAGAAAAGGAAGACCAGCTGAAAACTTGGAGCTTTAGTCAAGTTATAACTTTCTCAACATGGTTTTGGAGTTAAAAAAGCAGTNCTGCAGTTTAGATGTCTAAAATCACATCATGCCTGGATCTCATAACTCACATTCCACAGCTCAGGAACAAAGAAGGAAAATGGTGGAGAGTGGAAATGGGAATGTGAAACTTTGCAAGGAGCTGGTACGGTAATGGTTTAGGTATTGTGGAACATCACAGAAAAGGAAGACCAGATGAAAACTTGGAGCTTTAGTCAAGTTATAACTTTCTCAAAACGGTTTTGGAGTTAAAAAAGCAGTCTTCAAATACTCTTGGAGCTTGGTTAGAAGTTCTTTTCATGAGATAAGTGAATTGTAACTCTAAACCCTTTCAGAAGATAAAGAAATGGTTATATGTGGCACTGTTTGGCTGGAAAAAAGAAAAATTGTGGATTTTTTTTAGTTTTTTCCTTCATTTCATTGGCTTTTCCTTTAATTATTTAAAAATGAAAGTAAGTGGAGAGTTGTAAAGTGGTTCGCTTTGACATCCATGAGATGCTTCCCCTGTGAGACCTTTGCATGATACTTTTCAGCTTTCTGATGTGGATCAAAACTGGATGAGAAAAGAATTCCAAATCCACTAACTGTACAGGCTCTAATGAAACTACACTTTTTTAAAATCCTTCTCACCTGAACCCCGAATAGTAGAAGGCTGGGAAAGCTTAGAACACAACTAGACTGAAGTTTACCTTGACAGATGTCTAAAGAGTCTTTGTCATATGAGATTATACTTAATTGTTTTAAAGCAACCTCAGTAGTTCTGAATACATCTCTTCAGCTCATGAATTTTCCCTGGGCAGTCTTTTTTTTTCCAGACTTCACGGGTAAAAAAATTTAAACTGTAATACAAGGAACAAGCTTTAATTTTTCCATCATCCATTAAAATAAAAGGTTGAAAGAAATCCAATTGAAAACATTCTGGGGTAGTTTTCAGACTTTTCCATAGTTTTATCTCACTCTGATCGACCTGTTCTCATGGCCTTAAGGAGTTATTTCATTTCCCTTGAAGCAAACATGCCTTTTAGATGTGTCATTTTTCTTGCTCTTGTTTTTTTTAAGCCAGAGAGTTGAATATGAACAGACTCAGTTGTGATTTGTCACATGTTCCTCAGTAATGTTTTTTTTTTACCATGCTCTCTGGCTACTCCTTTGAAAAATTCCTGTCTCTAAAATAATTTAATAATTATCATATGTATAGATATTAAATTATTTTGTTTGTTTGTTGGAAATAGTTGTATTTGTATTAGTTCTTGAGTATTTAGAAGACTTTTCAAAAAAATAACATGCTTGCTTATGAGCAATGTCACTGAAATTCAAGGTTGCATCTTGCACAAAGTATTGTGAAAGGGTATTTGAAGTAGTGTGCAAACCTCTGGAAAGCAAGCAGAAAATGCTTTTAATATACAAGAATTTTTTCTGCTTTGTAATGAAAGATTAGTTTGTCACTGTCATTCCTTTAATGCAGCTAATATCTGGGCATCTGAGGAAAAGCTGAATTAATAGTGTAATTAAGTTCTGTTACTACAAAGGTATTTGCTAAAATAACTAAATGACCTAAGAAAGCCTTGTGTGCTTGAAATTTTCCAAAATTTTCTGGCTACAGTAACTTGCTAGTAACTATATATTATCTCTACCTATAAGCCTTGCCTTGACCCAGTCCTCAGTCTTTTCTGAGGTCAAAGCTGCCACTGAATCTTCATTAGTTCAGGAGATTTTTAAAAAGTCAAAATAGTGCTCAAGACATGTGCCAGCTTAAAGATGAAATTCACTATCTAGCCCAAGAAAAGACTGAGGAAGTCCAGCAGCCATGCAAGTGTGATCATATTTCTCTCCTAATACATACTTAATCCCATAGGAGGCAATGAGTGAAATTATTGGAGCTTAGTTTTCTGTATTTTCCCATTTATCAAGATAAAATTTGGAATTGTTGTGTTTGTCCTATAACATCGAATGTATGATGACTTCTTTGTGGCATTAATCCCTTTCATGCAGCTATCAACCAAGACTACAAAAATTCACACTGCACTGGCCACTGATGGAAAATTCTTTGGACTTTGACAGAAGAACTGATAATAAAAGTGCTTCCATAATGATAGAAAAAAACAGTCATGGGAGCATAACCAAGCTGTATCCCTGTGAATAATTCTTTTGTTAGGTCTGTACTAGCGTAGATGAAGGCAGAATTTATCTATGCTCCTCTGAAAACATACACTGCTGTCAACTAGTGGTTTTTTTCTATCTGACAATACAATCTGTAATTCTTTTTAAAAGAAAATATAAGTGAACAGGAAAACAGCTTAAAAACTTAAAGACCTTGCAGCATGTAAGAATGTTAAACAAATATCTGCCTGCCATTGAAGATGCCTTGAAGTACATTATTCTTAGTACGTCAAGCAAATTACAACTCCTAAAACTCTTAAAGTCTCCAAAAACCTCAATCTGCACCAAAAAAAGAAAGAAAGAAAGATAAAAGCATTCCAGTGTCTTTGTCAATATGTACTTTACATACAGTGGTATATAAAACAAAGTAGTTTTTTAAGAACCAGTGGTATAACATGTCTGTGTAAACCTGTGATTCTCATCCTGAGAACTCAACAGCTCCTTTTCGTTATCCATCAGCCTAAGAGAAATTATCTGTCTCGATGAATTTAACATTTGATTTCTGGCAGCCAATACTTTCAGAGCTTGAGGCCACAACAGACATGTCCACATCCAAATACAATATGGATTAAAGTGATTCCATGTCATGTAGCATGATAAGACATAATTTCCATCAGCAAAAGATTATGTAGTGCAGCACTCATTTGCTCTACTTTTACTGCTTACTTTATGGTTTTTATTCTAGAACACATCTGATTTTGTGTTTGTCACTTTACAGAAAGATGTTCAAGGCCACAAAGGATTCCTTATTTCCT
>VZRQ01006259.1:0-10713 GCA_013397975.1 Machaerirhynchus nigripectus
AACATGATAAAAAAATCTACTTCCATTTTCTTGAAATAACTGAATCTACTGGATATTTTTACTTACTGTTCTAACTTTAACAGTGCACCAAAAGTTTTGGATGCACTGAAGTTACAACGAACTACCTAAAAAGAGCATAATTTCATTTTATTAAAGGTTAGGATAAAAAATTTTATGATCTTTTAAAGTAGGTTTACTGATGAAACTAAGTTGTGAGGAGCTGTTAACCTCACTGAAGGCAGACAGGCCCTGCAGAAACACCTCGACAAATTAAGAGATCTGATCAATCACCAACCATATAAAGTTTAAGACGAGCAAGTACCAGATTCTGCACCTGGGCTGGGACAACCCTGGATGTATGGACAGACTGGGGAATGAGAGGCTGGAGAGCAGCGCTGTGGAAAGCAACCTGGGGGTACTGGTTGATGGCAGGTCAAACATGAGTCAGCAGTGCCCAGGCAGTCAGGAGGCCCACCCGTGTCCTGGGGGGCACCAGGCACAGCAGCACCAGCCGGGCAAGGGAGGGGATTGTCCCGCTCTGCTCTGCACTGGGGCAGCCTCACCTCGAGTGCTGGGGGCAGTTTTGGGTGCTAAAATACAAAAAACAGACATTACGCTTTTAAGGGAGTGTCCAAAGAAGGGCAATGATGATGGTGAATGGCCTTGAGGGGAAGCTGTATGAGGAGTGGCTGAGGTCACTTGCTCTGTTCAGCCTGGAAAAGAGGAGACTGAAGGGAGACCTCATTGCAGTCTGCAACTTCCTAATGAGAGGAAGTGGATGGGCAGCCACTGATCTCTTCTCTGTGGTGACCAGTGATAAAACAGCATGGAGCTGTGTCAGGGGAGGTTTAGGCTGGATATTAGGAAAAGGTTTTTCACTCAGAGGGTGGTCAAGCACTGGAACAGGCTGTACAGGGAAGTGGTCACAGTACCACTGTCAGAGTTCAGTAAGAGTTTGGACAATACTCTCGGGCACATGGTGTGACTCCTGGGGTGTCCTGAGCAGGGCAGGGAGTTGGACTCAATGATCTTAGTGGGTCCCATCCAACTCAGGACATTCTGTGATTCTATGATCTTATACTATAGATAGATACATATACTTGAATAGCAGTATAATACTGATAAATAAACATTAAAGCTGAAGGATTTAGGAACTAACACTGCATTCCACATAATTCTTCTAAATCAACTTTTAAATACACTTCTTCCTTTAATCTAAGAAGACAGAATAAAAAGAAACTACAAATATAACCTAATGAAGTAGAGCTGTATCCTCCAAAGCATCCATGATTCTAAGAATTAAATCTTAGTTTGGCAACAATTTGCAATATAAAACCTTCAGAGAGAAGAGTAAATAGGTAGAAACAAAACTTTTGAATACCTTTCATGAACTTTTTTTTTAAGTTCTGGCAGTAAACTGGAGAATCGATATCTAAAGAAGAAATTAAAGTGATAATGTATATGATTCAGAGAATAACTCTTATCCTACAGGCAGTTTGGCCAGTAAAAAAAACGATGTCCAAAGAAGAAATAAAAATGAGAATATATATGAATCAAACTGATCCTGTGATAGTATAGGCTGTACCATACTTTCTGAGAAAACAGTTGTGATTTTATTCTCCTCTCCTCAAAATTCTCCTTTCTACTCCAAGTTCACTATCAAGGAACAGTTCTGAATAAGAAAATACATTATAAAACATACTGCCTTATATTATATATTGGCAATTATTTTTTAACGATTTCTTTTATTATTAAGATTTCTCATTTGTTCAGAACCAAAGCCCTCAGACTTACATCTTGTTCCCTCATAAAGGAAGAAGTCCATATGGAAGAAGGAAATGTGTACTATATAGCTTTCTAGCAATACCTCATATATTAAAAATCTTGCTTGCACAGTACCTTGCACATCCAAGAGACAGAAAATTATCCTTTGTAAACTCATTCACTATTTCTGATTCAAATATATTCTCCATGTGGCACTCTATAAAATGAGAGGGTTATGCACTTTTTAAATCCAGATACAGCTAGTATGTATATATTCATTTATCCATGCATGTGTGCTGCCTTTTTTTTTGTTTAAGATTCTGTGAAGTTAATACTAAAATTGCATATAATTGTGTGTTTTATATTTACATGCCATTTGTGAGCAGAAATGGACAGATACAAAGTTTCTGAATGATTTTTCAATGGTTCCACTCTCAGGAAGACTAAAAAGGAGGCTTGCACAGTTTCTGACTTCACTGTCTAGTCTCAGTGAATGACCTCATCCAAGCAACATAATCCAGACCAAATCAGAGAAGAAAAATTATAAAGCACATCAAAAAGTAGTTTGGATATGGGAAAGGTTATCAGTTCTAAGACTAGGGAGGATCTGAAGGAAGGGAGGGGCAAATGCAAGGGAGAAGAAGAAAGGTGAAAGGATTGACTGGAATGTGAGTGTGAACAGAAGCAAATGTAAAACAGAAACTAAAACTGAGATTTCACTTAGATAAGAGTAGGTTGAACCTTAAGGGTAATAAAGAGAAACAAATATGTGCAGAGTCAATGACAAGATTAAAATAAGTGTTAGGATGATCCATTCAGGGTCAAGTACATTAGGGTAACCTTAGCAAAGGAGTTTTGAATAAATCAAGTAAAATGCATAAAAGGAAAATGTTTATCACATTAGCATTAGGTACTTAAATACCAATGTTCTTCCTGAAACAGAAAGTATCTTTCATGACTGGATAATATAAGAACTCTAAGAGCCATGCACTTTAGGCAGTAGAAATCAGGACCTTGGTATCTTAGAGACTGCACACAAACATTTAAAAGTTGAACTTAGACAAATACAGATGCCTGGAACAGGCATTTTGTGTCACTGTTGGAAACAGTTGTTGGAAAAGATTAGTAAATAAATATTGGAATATTTGCTACATGCATTCTGACAGACCACAACATTATACCAAGACTAAAGATGTCAAATCAAGCCTATCACTTATTTATTTATGAGTGTACCAATTCCCTTATTTTGACACATAATTGAACTAAACTGTTCTTTGCCTGAGTTGAAAATCAGCTTCTGTCTCAAGTTAACAACACCGCAATGCAGGAAATTTGAACCTGTGTCCCCCTACAGATAAAAGACTTTCCCAATCTTCTACTCCATCACCCTAAAACTCCTTTCACTGACCCATACACTTTTTAGTCACTGTTAGATTTTCAGGCACAGAAGGTATGTGGAAATGACACTACCTGCGTTTTCTGAACATTTTGTTCCTTTGTAGGCAAATAAAAGGGCCACACACATTTCAAACTTCTTCCTGTTCTACTGCTCTGTTTCAGAGAGCAGTTCTGCTTTGATAATGACAAATCTTATAAAACTTCAAAATCCAAGAACGTTTTGGAGTAGATCATAATGAAACTCAAGAACAGTGAACTTGCCTTACAAAACTCAAAGCTACATAAACTATAGCACTGAATGACATGAATTGGTTTTATTTTCTTGAATTTTTATTAAATACATCAAATAAAGCTTCTTAACTGGCAATAAAAACTAGAAGTGAGTATTTATAATGCATATACAATGCACTGTAGTTATTCAGACGTTATTACAAAAAGTTGTTTGCCATTTTCATAAATACTGAGACAATATACCAATAATCACTTCAGAAAACATCCTTACGTAAAATTTACTTAACTGAGCTTAGAAGAATTCCAATGAATTCATTATTTAATTACATATAATTATTCTTTTAATTATTAATGTAAGAATGCAAAGCTTACCTACATGTAATAAAGAAAAGCTTTAGTTTTCAGAGCTGCATAGCCCAGGACAAGAGACAATGGCCACAAGTGAAAACTCCACTCATAAACAAGTAAAAACTTTTTCTTATCATTGCGGTACCATAGTTCTTAGAGACATTCAAGAGTTAAATAGATATATCCCTGAGCAAACTGATCTATTTAGACCTACTGTGAACTGGAGGTTGGATTAGATGACCTCCACAGGTCCATTCCATCCTAAAGTCTTGTATAGTTTTAGAGTTTCAAACATGTTTTAAAAAATATGGATCTACATTATAAATGAGCATCCTCACAAACTGAAAGTGTAGAAATGTGCAGCCATACTTGGCTAGCCTAGAAATAATTTTAAATTTATGCTTAATTAAATTTAATTTAAATTATTGCATGGCAAATGTATTTCTATTCTGTGTCATTTTTTGAAGAAAAAATATATCAAGATAAATTATTAAGAGAATTTGACATGTTTCAGGACTAAGAAGTGATTTTATTTTATAGGAATAAATTAGTGTCTTATGGATGTCTTGATTTAGTTTCTGTACACTGTATATTCAGAAACAGCAAGTCTTCCATTACTAAATTTATAATTAAATAGCATCTCACTACTGTGCCTTAGAGTGACATCTTACTCTAATTATAAGCTGGAAATCATCCACAATACAAACTCAGTCCTGTGTTCTTGGTCATGTGAAGGCTCGAAGATATTAAAATGCATCTAGGCTCTTTCTTTTTTAATCACAATCTGTAGGCAATAAAGATCTCAAAAAGGAAGGAAAAAAGGTATTTCCTCTTGCTTTCCACCTTCTAGCAACCTCTGACATGTTTTCTGCCTTGAGCTTTGCCTTGGGCAAAAATAAAGTCAAGTGGTCTCACACAAACAGTGAATGTAAACCCTCCACTCAATTCTTTTTCATTTTACAAATGGAATTATATGCATATTTTTCTTCCCTTCTTCTAGCACAGCTAAGCCATCACCAAAACCAATGAAGAACACAGTATAGCACATGTATAAGAATAAACCCAATTACTATTTTTTTGCCTCAAAAGAATGCTGACAAGCCAGTAGGGTAACAATGCAGTTTTAAAAAACTGTATATCATCCACCTCAAGAAAGAAACTTAAATCTTGCTCAAAGATTTACAAAGATGTACAAAAATCACATTGCAAGAGGGCAGCACAAACTGTCAGAACATTTCTCAAAAGATGCCTATATCATTAATAAATTTCACATTTATTAACAGGAATTTATATTTACTATCCCATTTCCCCCAACAGAAGCAGCAATACATAAATGTTGAACGTGCGGAGAACAACACTGCATTAATCTCCTGCTTAGGTCATGGTCTTATCATTATTTAAATTCAAGAGCAATACTTGGTTGACAAGGTACTGCAATGCTGCAGGCTACAATCCTCACACAATGCCTGAAGGGTTATTACTGTGGAGAAATTCTACTGAGGACCATGAAAGAGCCTTACCCCTTCCCGAAGACACCTCATTAGCACAGTGTAAGCAGCAGAGGGAACAGCCCAGCATTCCCTGGGGTGCTCCCCTTTTTCCTCCTGAAATGAAGCCAACAGCACAATTGATTAAATTAAAAAATCACAACAATCTCAGTCACATAAAAAATGGGTACCATGTTCTTAATAAGGTTCATACTATATACACTTCAAATTAACATATGCAATTCAATATATTAAATTTCAGGACATGATTACTATTTAATGTTATTTCATGTACAGCAGAGATTGATATTTTATTAGATTCTTTAAATAGTCTCCAAAATCCGTAACAGAATTTGTCCTAATATTTCTGCATTTCATCAATTCATTCTAATTCACACAGACACAAAAAAGTGTCTGTTTTTTCATTCCTCTCAACCATTTTGAGTACTTCAGAAAGAGACAACTGACTATTAAGACTAGAGATGCTTCTCTTTAAATGTGATTTAGTTCTACCAAACTAACAAAAAATTTTTTTTGTAGTTAAAAAAAAAGAGGAAACTTTATTTTGAAAAAAATGCTCAAAGTCATATAAAGAGATACCAAGTGTTTAAGGAAATTTACTGTATGGTATAGCCTTCAACACATATGAACCCTGTTCCAAGATCTTAATGTTTATTTCCTTGAAATCACCCTATTAGAGAGGCTAATTAACTACTAGTTGAATAGGGGCTTAATTCTTCCATTAGAAGTGAACTTCACTTCCCCCTGTCCCTGCACTAGCCTACTGTAACATTTTAAGTTTAAAAGAAGACACTTGGATATCACTGAGATTTAACTGCAGCAACTTCCACATCCAGGTTAGTAACACAGAGCTATTAGCAAGTAGAAAAAATATAAACTCTTTTGGGAAAGGAAGTGGGAAATAATAAGCATTAGATGTTGTGAAGATGATAGGCCATGAAATCATGAGAAACTTGTTTTAGTAAGCAGACAAAGGATGACAAGCAATAATTTCTTCAGAAATTATACAATTCTTGGAGTCTACTAATTATATTCTCAAATTATTTTTAGCGTTCAAATTAACTGCTTTTAATAAAAGGCATAGAATGGGCAAGGTGGGGATTAATGATGCAGAAACAAATGATACTTTCTAAATTTGCTGATTTCCGAGTGGTTTACAGTAATTCAACATATATGATATGATCATTTCAGGCATTTAATTAAAACATGGCAAATTAGCATGAAAGACTATTACTGAATTGTCTAGTAAAATTAATTTTCCTTCTTCATTGAAAACAAAACTTTATTTGCCACATATCTCCATAGAGAACATGAGTTTGTTAAATCTCCCATTTGTAAGCTTTGTTTCTGCTAGCTTTGTTTCTGCTAACTTTTTCTTAGGAAGTATGGGACAATATAAAGAGTAATAACAAGAGTGGCTTGACATCCAACAGACACATCAGATCCACTCCATTCCACCTCCTCCATCTTATCTGAGTAAGAACATGCTGACAAGTAATCACAGTTTGCCTTCCAAGGCACTGTGTATAAGTTTAAGAAAATGCAGTCCAAGTTTCAAGAAAGTAGGTTACATCAAACAGTCCAAAGTGGAATCTTTTCTACCTGGAAGAGGTAGTACAAGACTAGGAGTCAAAACAGTGTTAAAATGACAGTCTATGGTGGAACTAGCATGGGTTTGTTTCTCATTGTATTCACCTCATTTAGCCAGAAATTCTTTCAAGGTCTTTTGTAACCATACATATTAAATGTACTATAAAATATAAAGCCTTAAGAAATCACGCAGTCCTAAACCATTAATAGTTCTATTCTTCAAACTGATTAATGACTTTCTGCAAGGTTTAATCTCTATTTAGAAATTTTAAAAGGCAAAAGGGGTATGAAACTTAGTGCCATTCTTAATTACCTAAACATAATGTACACTATTTGACACTTAATAAACTTAAATATATCACCAAACACTGGGGAATCTTCCTATTTTTTGCTCACAGCCCATGTTGATTTTGATTAAACTTTAGGTTCTGCACCCTAATAACACAAACAGCACAAAATGAATAAAAATATTACATAGAACTTGAAAGTTTTCCCCCAAGCCAATCCACTCAAGAGTATCAGAACATGCTCCCTGGAGTCTGCTCATGATACTTGTGAATTGCTCTTGGCTTCTGTTTGGAATAAAAATGCAGAGATGGAGTGTAAGATCTTACTTATGAGATCTCATATGCAAGTACACACAAAATATCAGAGTTTAGGATTGTAGAGGACCATTACAATTATCTGGACATTTCCCAGTATTTCTAAGTCATGGAAGTGGCAAACAGTGACTTTGTATTTTACCTACTTAATAATCCTGCACCTAAACAGCTGAACTTGATTTGAAGTATTTGATAATTTATGATTTACTAAATGTTCATGTGAAAAAGAAATAACCTTTACCATTATTTAATACTAAATTTGTGGCTGGCCCTAGAAATACTTCACAAAACCCCAGAGGGAATAAACTAAAAAATCAGATGCACCCTCAAAACCTTACAGCTTAAATTAAAATACTTAGGAGTTTGATAAAACAATCAAGAAGGCCAAAGAAAGCGCAAAATGGAAGGAAACAAGAAAAACAAGCATCTAGTCCTTAATGAATTAGATGAAGTTATGATTTTTCCTTATTAGTCAAGTCAGAGGACTTTGCTTTTTAAAGATATAAGGTGGCAATAAAATTTCTTGTTTGATTTATTTTGTTACCCCTGACTTGCTATATGATCTTGACAACGTCATTCAGCTCTACTGTTCAGCAGTTTAATGAGCAACAAAATGCCTACAACACTACAATAATCTGAAGTTAAATACATACAGTATAGAAAAATGAAAAGTGCTTTTCTTAAAAAAATTGAAGGGTTAGTATCTCCAAGCACACAAATCACACCGGCATTTTTTAAATTTTACCAAGACACGGTGTCTCGAGTTTATATGTGTCCAAATATTTATTCCTATACTCTAACAATTTCTTAGCTATAACATAATGCAACCCACTAATACATATATGTGTCTCTGTGTGTGTATATATATATATATATATATAAAACCAACCTTGAAACCTGACAAGAGTTGCCATTTATATGCAAGTTGTCATACTTCAAACATTGTGAAGTTCATACACAGACTCAAAAATTTGTCCATTCACATTTTCAGAAGGAAAAAACCTGTGCAAATCATTTTGGTGTTATATAACCAGTGTTAACAGAATTGTTTCAGCTATCAGAGTTTAATTTCAAAATAAAATCAAGCCATGCAAAATATTCCTGCCAAATACAATTTTCAAGTTGGACTTTAAAATTTATTTGTTTGATGATAGCAGGTACAAATCCTTTCTCCCGAGGAAAACTGAGAAAGTATTAAAACATATGAACTGTGACTGTGGATGCATTTTTCAGAACATAGTTTCTCATTATAAGTTCTGTGAGCGTGTATTTGACAAATACTTTGGCAACTGTCCCATGAAAATGGGACAATGTTTGTTATTCTACAGAAACCAAGGCAACCACTGCATTTCATGGAACACGCAAAGGAGCTAGAGGATAAAGAAAATAAAACGTGGAAGTTTAGCGCAAAATTAAAGCCAAAGTAACGATTCATTTGCTACTTTTCCTCCATTACCAACTCACTTTTTAAACTAATGTGTCAGCATTCAGAGCTATTAGATAACGCAGATAATACAAAGGCTTCAGAGAAGCCAAGGTTAGCCTTTTTCTGCTTGAAGATACCTTTGTTTCTCTTAAGTAAAAGTATTTTACTCTTTGAACAAGGAAAAAGAAATGTGATGGTTTAAAGGAGCTGTCAACTTTAATTCTTAATATTGAGAGTATTCCTTTTCTACAAATAATCTCTGATTATTTTTAATGTGAGTCTACTATTTCTAGACTAAAGGTTTAAAGCAGTGTTAATCAGGAATAAACACAAGTCCGTTTGAAATTAGTCAGGATCATTCTATTTCCTTTTCCACAGTGCTGTGAATTCAACCATGCTACAATAAGATCTAATATGAATTAGATATATTGATACACTAATATATTAATTTATTTATATTATAGGCTGTCCTGATACATCCTGTTTAATCAACATCTCTAGTTTAGATGTTCGAACGCTTAGATCTGCCACTTGGAGGCCAGCAATGTTTATAGTAGTTGATTAAATCCTTCTATGAAGTTAAAATTCTACACTTAAAGAATGCTGCTTAATTAATCTCAGATGAAGCAAACAATCGAACTAGCATGTTTCTTAAAGCAGAGTAAGTATTAGAGAAGATAGAAGGACCAGAAACTGTTGACTACACGAATGACTAAGTAATCTGATTTTTTGGTCTACTTTTCTGTGGGAAATGTTTTCACATTTGCCAAATTTGGAAGGATCACTTGCAGTCTTACCTTGCTGGCTATGAGGTAAAGCAGCTCCCCAAGTGCTGGTAGAAAGCATTGCTTCAATTTGCTGTTTCGGAAGTTCTCTCTGATTAGTTCAGTTAAAAGTGTAATTGCCTAAATTAAAAAAAAAAATCAATAAAATAACCCATATATTTTTTCAAGCAAAACATACTGCTGAAGGTAAAAAGCTTTATCTCAAATGCCATCTTACTGATACACTCTTCACTTACGCTAAAGAGCCATTTACAAGGGATTTAGAAAGTACTGAAAAAAAGAAATAATAATTATTACAAAACATTATATATGCAATATGGAGAAAAATGCAATGAGGAATTAGTCAAGGTGATAAATTATCAACTATCTGTTCTTTCATTTCCCTGAGGAAAGTATAAATAGATCTGCCAGGAAAAAAAAGCCCACTTGCTGTTGCTGTGTTTCTGTCAGAAGATCTGAAAGTTCTTACCATCAGGTTACAAAAAGAACAAACAAGAAACCTCTAATGATGTCTTTTGTGTAGATAATATATCAAAGGATAAGAATGATGAGGAGTTTTGTCTCCTGATCTCTAAGTTTATAGGTGACTTACTGTGTAAGAACTGGACATATCATTTTAGATTTTTTGTATTTCATGAATTTCTGTATGCAAAGCATACATACATATGTGTGCGTGCGTGCGTGCGTGCGTGCGTGCGTGTGTGTAGATGTGTTATTTATAAAGAGGAGGTGGGAGGAAATTAGAAAATTTGATTCATCTTGTGCAGGTGACCTATTAAGAAATCACTTTCCCATGCAAAAGTATTTGGCAGTGTGATGGTTTGACCCTGGGTTGATGGACAGTTGTATAGACCAATAGCGCTTCTCGAAATTCACATATTTAAACCAGGTGGGAGCCCGGGAAATCTCTCTTCCTTCCGGCTTTCGAGCTGGAAACAGGGCTCTGGCCGGCAGGCCAGGCTGGGCCTGGTTAGGCCAGGCTGGGCCTGGCTAGTCCTGGCCGGGCCTGACTATGTGGCCCCGGCAGGGGCTGGGGCCAGACCCGCGGCTCCGTGAGGGCC